>JASANE010026808.1:0-25349 GCA_030248225.1 Trileptium ribeirensis
GCACTGCGTGTTCACTTGGTTTCACCGGCTTTGTTGCTCCTGAACATAAAATGAACATCACAAAGATTTTATTGTAATTATCAGTGCAATAACTAGATTTCGCTGTATATTGCTATTAAATATTAACTGTGAATGAGTTATATTTCGTCAGTCCCCTCAAGTTTCGCTAGGAGTCCTCAGATTGCCATGAGGAAAACAGGCTTTCACACCACCAGGTGTCCCCTGTTCGAGCTAGTATCCCCAATGTATTTTCGACGCAGTTTGGGAACAGCAGCACACATATGTCCACATTACATGCAGTAAAACGAGAATATATAGGTATTTCGAACACGATTACCGCACATGACGTAGGAGCCGCAATCGTATAACAGTGTACATACCATTTCATGATAACAATTTATTCGCCTGTAAGATAATCACTTAAAATCCAAAAATTAAAATTTAGTTTTAAACAATAACAAAGTGAACAACCTGTCGCAAAATTGTTATTAAGAATTTAAAAAGCAACCATAAACCAAAATTTCTGGATTCGGGATAAAATTTCAGAAAATAAAATCGTTTGTGTCACATGTGGTGTTTTATGGGGAATAGTAATAAACTGTCGGGGGAACTCAAAATTTTGACTGAAAGCATCTGTTTTTATCAAGAGAACTATGGTAAAATAAAATTAACTTCTGTATTCAAAAACAAATAAAAGAGCTGATGAATGGTTTAAGAACGAAAGAAAAATTAACCCAACCAGAATAGAGGTCGCGCCATTAACACCAACCAACAGCAATTGTTCGATGTTTTGACCCTCTTTCAAATCAAAATAATTATCTTACCGTTCCAAAGATGACGTATAGTATCTACAGCCTTGTTGTACGTATCACAGAGACGTTTCATACTATTGTAATTTAACGTATCGGCGTTCTTCAGCGCACCCTATAGCACAAAGACAAATTTAAAGGCATTCGATGAATATTTTAAAACGTCAGTTGTTTCGCGTTGGGTTCGGTTCGAATACGACAGTATCACTAAAAATAAGATTTCATACCTCTATGATATGACATATATACGTATTTTTCAATCAGGCACCTGCGGAAAGAGTTATACCTTGAAAATCACGAGGAAATCAGCACGGCTAAAGTGACAAAGTGGAAAACAGGAGTCTGTATCCGAAATTTTTGTGAAAAGTAAATAACGAACAGGACGTAATCTTTCAACATTATATTAAAGATAACCGAGTAACTGGAATCGAAATTTTAATTTTAAACGAAATTGGAAGCTGATTTATCAATCTATATTATAAAGATTGATAAAACATAAGTATATCTATATATATAAATATACATACCCATATTTATATATACCTATACTAGTCGGTAGTGGAACTACATTTGTGAGCGGAGCTTGGGCTGTGGCATTACGAATGTACTCAATTTTAGGTTAGGCTCTGATTATCACTCCAAACACCATTCGGGCCAAAAAGCGGGGTAACGGAGATGGGCACCGCTCACAGATGCGCTGCTAGTCCGCGGGGGAATTTGATATATATATATATATTCAGGGAGTAACCGGAATTCCGGTTCCGGCGAAAATCGTGTTCCGGTTCCGGCAAAGGGCAAAAACCATACCGGAACCGGAATTCCGGTTTAAAAATTTTGTTTGAAATTTTCCACATTTTTGCTTCATCCCTGATCCAAAAATATGTAATATATATTATACAATGATCAAGCTCCAATACAACCAAGCAAAAGAAAAGATTAACTAAGCAATTTGCCGTGTGAAACGTAAGTAGGACACATAATTTCAGTAGAAATTTTTCATAATAACCTGCAATAGTTTGTTAACAGATCAAAACCAAGTCGATGCTTGCAGTAACTATTTTACACATTCAGAAGTCTCCGGATTACGTTCGAATTAAACCAGTCCAACTGGGTAACAGAGTATGGCTTACATAGAAGTACTTAGCCTATGCTTGGCTAATATAAATTGCGCCAAGCGCCAGCCAGTGCGCTTGTAAACTTTGTAAATCAGGCGAAATTAAAGTGAAGTAACGTTATCTACAACGCAGCCAAACACTGCTTTCTTTGCAATGAACTGGATTTATTGAAACTGTGCGAGCAGTATAACAGTTTTGTCTCATTTACAGCTTTATGACTAGAAAGTTATCATCATTATCATCTAACTGACGGGCACTGTTTGTCCAACGCTAAACAATGTCTCTTACCACTGATCAGAAAATTATTTTTTATCTATTAATTTTTCCTGAATCATATAAACCAATAATTTCAAGTTTCCTACAGAAAAACATCTAACAAACGTATATGTAGTAAAGGGAGGCGAATAGGGACAGAGCGAAAGCGTTTATTCTTCGCTCTATGCGTTGTGAGCACATTCAATTTGACGCAGTATACGCAAGGGTGTATAGTAGAAGGCGTTTTTTTGCTCTGGGTGTCCAATAAAACGACATATTGATCGATAAATAAACATTATTACCTTCCTCAGTCTCTTTAGTTTCAAAACGGCAATAATGTCATGGCAATATATTAAGTTTAATGTAAAAGTTATTTTTAATTCATTTTAAGTCGACTATACCTTAATTTCTTCCTTCATATCTTTTACTATATATAAATTTCGAAGACCAGGTTCCGGTTCCGGTTCCGGATCCGGTTTAAATGGACGGTTCCGGTAAATTTCGGTTCCGGTTATTCCCTGATATATATATATATATACATATAAATAAAATAAATGTCATATGGATTAGAAATTTACTGATAATAGTAACTTTGTCTTTAATGGAAATAGTGCCCCGATATATGTACATATATTTCGAAAGTTTTAAGGGGTCCAAGAAGTTAAAAAAGCGTCTTATGTTATTACCAACTACAGGTTATTAGCCACTATGTATAAATTCCTGCACGAATCTAGTGTTTAAACTCCTAATTTTAGAATTACCTTCAGGAGTTTATATTTGAGCATTGTTACGTTACGTAAGAAGCGAATGCTGCGAGAAAACTTCCAGTAGACTTGGATGATTATCGTGTTATATTGTGCTGAATACTTCAGGCTTATATACAAAGCTTACACAATGAAAACCAATGATCTACCTTTTCCAATACCACAGACAGTTCGGCTTGCTCCTGACAAACCCAGCGAATTGTTTCGAGAATTTCTTCGCCGCCGTCGTATTCCTTACTTTTACGCAACGGCCATGTGTACACCGTAGGATCAGCGCTGTTCATAAGACTGTGCAATTTTAGAAGTTGCTGTTGTTGTTGCTGCTGCTGCTGATGTTGCCGAGTCGAAACCGATATCGGCTCATGATGGCCGGTAGCTGCCGAGCCGTGTCCTTTATCGGACGGCGCAATGGCTACAGTCGCAATATTGGCTGTGCTAGTGCTGCCGTTGTTGTTGCCGTGCGATGAACATTTTGTGAACCGCATTTTCGGCAAATTGTTTCTATTGTATATCCATAAACCACGTTTTTTTCAACAAATTGCTAACAACCATCAAACTAATACGCTGGGACTCCTAAAATATCTCTAAAATGGTGGAGACTAAAATCGATTATGTTCGGTTTTAATAGCAAACGTTATAAAGCTAATCCACATGTGAAATTACATATAATCTCAGTAGTAATTGTGACACAATTTTATGTCCTCGAGAAAAAGGCGCTAAAGAATTTTCAGCAATGCCAGCCATATTCAGGAAGCGAACCAGATATATAGTTTAGCATATCAGTTTTACATTGCATATGCTAGTAGTCGTCTTACCACCATGTAGGGGAATTCTGAGTGTTAAATATGTAATTTAGCGAGATGTACAGAGCTATACTGAGTATGAACTTTCATAATGAGCAGAATATCAGCCATATTGCTTTAATAGTTGCGAAGATATATATATCGTTTCTCAACTATTGAAGCATCATATAGTACAGCTATGCAGAGAATGAATTGGTTTATAACATGAGACCAATAAGAGTAGAAACGCGCTATTTTAACCAAAATGTCCCCCACCCCGACAAAAAAAGGTATATATATATATAAAACTGAAATTTTCATGTCTTCAGAAAATTCGCTGATAGCCTTCAAGAGGGTGCCTAATATAGCTTAGCTCAGTTTTTATATTGGCTTGTACCATACAAATTTCCACGCTTCTAAGTAATAATGATGAAAACCCAAAAATTTTGCCCCGTCTCCGAAAAATTAGATTTTTCGATTTAAAAATAGGCTTACACTAAGATTGCAAATGTATATAGGATATACTAATAAAATAGCTATAGTGCTTTACAATGCACCAGATTTCATTGGCAAATGAGACACGTGCGACGTACCATAGCTTGAAACCTAATATATAAGTTTAGGAATGCTAGATCAGTAAAGTTTTTATTATGCAACCGGCAAGCTGTAGTTTGATTTATATATGCTACCGCGCATTTCTGGCACACCAGTGCTTTATTTTAAGCATGTTTCCGCCACTCTGGCCAAACGAAAGTGCTTTCCGCGGGTGGGGACAACTGACCCTTCACCTCCACAGAAAAACTGCATAAATTTTAAATGAAATGTAATTTTTTCAAACGTTTTAATGATTATTCGCGATCAAGATTGATAAATCATTGATAATTGTATTTATTTCCAACTCCAACTCCAGCTAGGGTTATTACTAGAACCAAAAAGAAGATCTGGTCATTTTACAATGTTAAATTTCATCATCTATCTATACCACCATTTGTGTAACATATTAAGGTGGTTCTGTAGATAATCGATAATTAAGATTAAGTAACCATATTAAGGTAGTTCTGTAGATAATCGATATCCAGAAACGATTTATTAAAATGGACACGGCGCTCCGATTTTTGTTCATCGGCAAATATAATCAATTTGCCATATACTAATTCCTCAACATCATCTATACAGAATAGAAACAGTGGACTTACCACGGACCCCTGTGGTACGCCACAAGTTACAGTATCGTTTTCGACTAGGTTCTGGTTATGCAAACTGCTTGAGATCGATTTGTTAATTATTTATTCAACCATTTCAATACATTACCACCTATACTGTACTATCTGGGTTTAAAAAAGAGACGTTGAAGTGGTACACAGTTGAAAGCTTTTGACAATTCTATATATATATATATTAGGGAATAACCGGAATTGCAGTTTAAAAAATGACGAAGAGAAGTTTTACTCAAGAATAGCCGCAGAATTGGAAAAAGCATCATCTATGGGAGACATGAAGTCGCTTTATCGCCTCTCTAGAAAATTCTACAATCCTCGGCATGAACAACACGGCGTCTTGCGCGACAACAATGGCAAACCCATCGTAACAACATCCGGAAAGTTGAATTTATGGCGCATGCACTTCGATCAACTGCTGAACAACAACCCTCCAACTCACCCGGCGTCACTGGCCGAGATGCCATTCAAAGGGTTCTACGACTGCGAAGCTGCAAGCCACCCTCCGTCCGAAACAGAGTTCCAGAAAGCTATCAATGGACTGAAACATGGGCGAGCTGCAGGTGAAGACGGCGTCCCACCAGAATGCTTCATGAACCTAAGCAACGACGCTGTGCAACGTCTCACCAGTTTTTGTGGGCGAATCTGGCGGGAGGAACAGATCCCGCAGTGCTGGAGAACGGGGATTGTTCTTCCATTCTTCAAAAAAGGTGATAAATCCAGCTACAATAACTATCGTGGCATATCACTTTTGGATATTGGCTTCAAAATAATTGAAGCAATCATAGCAAATCGATTCGTGCAACAGCGTAGCAAACTGACTCGAGAAGAGCAATGCGGGTTTTGTGCAGGCCGTTCTACAGTAGATCAAAACATTAGAATGCGTACGCTTCTGCAAACACGCCATGAATTCCGACAGCCGACAATTACGGCGTTTATTGATTTCAAAGCAGCGTTCGATTCGGTCCATCGGCAATCACTCTACGACATTATTGCTTTGGGCGGCGTGCCGGAAATGCTGCTTCGTCTAATCAAACTACTGTACGAGCCATCGCTATGCCGCGTAAGAATTGATGACGAGCTGTCATCCAGCTTCTCCATCGTCTCTGGTGTTCGACAAGGCTCTATTCTGTCACCTACATTGTTCAACTTTGCGGTCGATTAGGTACTAGAATCATCTTTAGAACCAGATGTTGGCGTCATATTCAGTAGCAGCAACCGCAGCTTTACTGCCGTCGCCTATGCTGACGACATTGTCATCGTTGCAGAATCGACTGAACAAATGCAAGATCTGATAAACAGAATATCGAGCACAGCGTCGAAAATGGGCCTTGTCATCAGTGCCTCTAAAACTAAGGTAACTCGTTGCTGCTCTTCTGGCGATGCGAACATTATACTCAACGGGCAACCACTAGAAGAGGTGTAGTGCTTCAATTACCTTGGAAGCTGCTTATCACCAAGCGGCAGTTGCGAAGCAGAAATAACCCAGCGCATTACCAAAGCAAGATCAATGTTTTGCCGACTTTGGAGGCTCTGGAGGTCGTCAGATATACCGATGAGCACCAAGCTGAAAATCTACAATACGGCGCTGCGCCCAATTTTATACTACGGAAGCGGCACGTGGAACATCAGAAGCGCAGAATCCGACAGCATTGAGATGTCTTTGAATATTTCTGCCGGCGCCGGATACTGGGCATCACTACGTTTGATCACCACACCAACATCATGATCAAACAATGATGTCAACATCAACTTAACGAGCGGAAATACGTGCAATATGCAAGGACATCACTTCTTGGCCACATTCTTCGAATGCCGCAAAGCCGGTGGCCAAAAACCTTGCTGCTTTCGGAATCTCCTGCAAGCTGGAAGCGTCGTCGAGGCAGAGCGGTCGAATCCTGGAAGCGACAAGCGGTGCGAGATCTTTAATCGTTCTTCAGACACATCCCAAGAGCCAGTTAGAAACGTAATTCATTCGCTGCAATGCTTACAACTGCCGAAGATCGCAAACAATGGTGTTTGATCTGCGAAATGGTGGCGACCTCGACATGCTTTGTCGGGCCATGTGATACCATGTGTGATACCGGAACCGTACATTTAAAACGGATCCGGAACCTGATCTTCTAAACTTATATATATATAGTAAAACAGATGAAGAAAGAAATGAAGGTACCGTGGATTTAAAATGTATAGAAAGTAACTTTTACATTAAACTTAATGTATTGCGATGACATTATTGCTTTCTGAAACTTTAAAGAGACTGAGGAAGCTAATAATATTTATTTATCGATCAAATATGTCGGTTTTTGGACATTCAGAGCAAAAAAAATTACGTAGAAGTATTTAGCGTAAGCTTGGCTAACATAAATTGCGTCAAGCACCAGCCACTGCGTTTGTAAACATTGTAAATCAGTCTACATTGAAGTAACCTAACGTTATCTGCAACGCAGCTAGAAACTGCTTTCCTGGCAATGAACTGTATTTATTGAAACTGTGCGAGCAGCATCACAGTGTGTCTCATTTATAGCATTCTGATTAGAAAGTTATCATCATTATGATCTAACTGACGGGCACTGTTTGCACGCTAGCCTAAACAGTGTCTCTGACCACTGATCAGAAAATTACCTTCTATCTATTATTTTCTCTTAGAATCATATAAACCAATAATTTTAAGTTTCCTACAGAAGAACATGCAACAAACGTATGTGTAGTAAAGGGAGGCGACTGGAGACAGAGCGAAAGTGTGTATTATACGCTCCAAGCTTTGTAAGCACTTTCGATTTGATGCAGTATACGCAACGGTGGATAGTGGAAGACATTTTTTGCTCTGAATGTCCAAAAACCGACATATTTGATCGATAAATAAACATTATTAGCTTCCTCAGTCTCTTTAAAGTTTCACAAAGGCAATAATACCATCACAATACATTAAGTTTAATGTAAAAGTTATTTTTAATGCATTTTAAATCCACTATACCTTCATTTCTTACATCATCTGTTTTACTATATATAAATTTCGAAGACCATGTTCCGGTTCTGGTTCCGGATCCGGTTTAAATGGACGGTTCCGGTTCCGGTTATTCCCTGATATATATTGTAAGAACAATTCAGTATCTGCTTCTGTTTGGAAGACCGTAAAGGTATTGTCCACATATATATCTGCAGTAGAAGAACGGTTTTGTATGTTGTTGGGCAATTATTAAGCCATTTGGCTTCTGACTTATTCATAAAAATGTTATGATGTCACGGCATTATTCCCGAACGTTCCACAGATGAATCCTTACAGTATATACATAAGAGAAGCCGTTAGTAATGAAATTTATAGCCGATTGCCTGTTGATAATTTAATTGTAGCAATTAGCACTTGCGTTAAAATATCATCTTCTTGTTCAGCAATAAAGTTTACCAACAGATCGAAGGAGTAGCTATGGGCTCGCCTTTAGATCCTACTCTGGCTAACTATATATATATATATATATATATATATATATACGTAACATTAAGACTATTTTATGCATGCATGGAAAACAAGGAACCCGTACATATGACCCAAATTTCACGAAAAATAATAATTAGAGTTCGAAGCACAATAGTGGTAAAATACTTAAATTTTCAGCTGTACATATTATTAGGTCGCGCAGTGTGCTATTTTTTATCCTAAAAACACTCAATTGCTGCTCTTTGCCATGCAGGCGTTTTCAAATAAAAGCGATACTGAAGTGCACTAACACGACTGTGCGCCTTGTCCCCCTCCCAGAAAAATTTTGTTTTAACAATAGCTAAGTAAATCTTCCGAATATAATGACAAATTTGGAGGCACAAATTTTCTTGTTACCTGGTCATTGCTTACATACCAAATTCACCAGGCAGCAATTTTACACAGGCGATATAATAGAAAATAATGTTTCAATTTTTCGGGAGGGGGCGTTTTAGTTAAAGTAGTACGCTTCTACCCATATCACCAATATAGCTGGAGTGGAAAGGTTGCGAAAGTATTGCCGTTCCAGTGTATTTTGGTTTCCATGGACTGATTCAAAATAGTGCGTCATAGTCATATATGTCTCTCCTGTGACTGATCTATTCTAAAGCACTGCACCATTTTATCAGTTCATCCCGCTTTCACAACTATATATAGATTTCCAAAAAATAGAGAAATGTGGTATTTGGGTGCATGACGCCAAAATTTCGAATTCTGCATTATATATTATTAATCCAAAGGTGGCAATTTGAATGTTACAAGCTAATCCAAAAATATATAAACTGCCTTCAGGTTATACCAGGTATATACCCAGTTCAGAGTTATCAGCGAACTTTCTGAAAACATACATGGCCCTGAACTAGAAATAAAAATATTTATATGTAGCAATAGATCGATCTTGACGATGATTGAGCGGAGCTCGGCGAAGCGTTTTTATTTTCTGTCTGGGAGTAAAAAGGTCGATGTCCGTCCGTTCGTTCGGTCCGACAAATCTCAAGAACCACTGAACCGATTTTAAAAAAAAACTTTTTTTGTTTGAAAGCCTATCATGTCAGAGTGTGCACCTGATATTTGGGATTAAAAAATTTTGAGTGGTTAATTAGTAATTAGCTAATTAGTTAAGCTTATGCAGCTAAAATAGAGAATTTTGCAATATTTGTGTTATTTATTGAAATAGAATCGTTTCGATCAAACCATTATAGGGTTTTTTGGGTCGAAGAATTCAAATATAATATTGTTACCAATGATAAAGCCCTATGCAATGTAGTTATTTGAAGAACATAAACTTAAGTATATTCGTAATGCCACAGCCCAAGCTCCGCTCACAAATGTAGTTCCACTACCGATTAGTTACTAATTACTAAAGTTTGAAGTATATAATCACGTCGTATTTTAATTTCACCTGTTTTTCGTGGATAGGGCCAAGTGGCCACTACGGTCGGGCGTAAAGAACGTTAGATGCATACTTAAACTTTAAATTAAAGATTTATTATATATATTAACTACATAATGTACATAAACACAAACTACGTTAAATAAATTGTGTAGTAGCGGTCGACTACTATTCAGTCAAAATTTTTCTCAGAAGATAAGCCACCGACCGGCTGGCCTATCGGTCAGTTTGGGATAAATCGGTGCTCGAGGTGGTAATGTGATTCCACGCCCCTTACTCGTCCGATCTAATCAAGATTAGTTCTCCTTGTCAAACCGACCCTGACTGGTTGTCGACCTAACAAGTCGCACTACTATCCGAATGAGCCCATTTATACTCTCGCCCTGGTATTTCCACTTGACACTAAGGGCCGAATTCTTAAATATTATTAACTACTAACTACGTATCTGTTATACTATCACTTGTAATTATTTTTATTGCCACTAATATGTCTATATATACTATGATTTTTATTTTTGGGAAGATAATATTACTAGCAACAGTTATTAGGTTTTACTAAGTCACTTATGTGTGTAGATAGAGCATCCATCACTCGATTTTTTAAGCCAGTAACACAGTCAAGAAAATAAAACCAAAAGGAAAAACGCTAATCCAAATCTGTCATACAATTCTTTTTGTGTCAGGCGCTACTAAGAGCCAATACAAACACCAGATCTTTGAGTCAAAGCTTTAGAATCCTCGTATCATATTATAATCTTCCAGGGATATTAGCCTTACAAGCACCATAAACACCTCCGCAATAAAGAATTGGATGCTAACTCTTCGGTTAGCTATGTAACCGATTCCAAATTTGTCACATGTTAAAACCTTATTAAAGTAAAACAGTTAAATTCAACATGCGACTATCTTAAGCATCGTCAAGATCAGGACTGATAAACTAAAAACAAAGTTACCTGACATAGGTTAGCTATACCATGAAAATAACTCAAATTTATGGAAATTAGCTTAGTAAAAGAACAAAAATTTATAAAATTTTCATTTTAGGAGAACTCAAAACTAGGGACCCATATAACAAAGATTTTTGTGAAATAAGATTTTTAAATTAAAATTTTTTGAAATTAGGACCCTGGGACCACTGGTAGCCCTGACAGTTGTTATTTTGTTTGGTTTTAATTGGGGTGGGGTTGGATTATACTTTCTTATGGCGCTATCGGATTATTAAATTGGGACGGGATTCGTCACTCGAAGATCTGTAGTCCGTACGCGTGGCTAGTAGGATGCCGGTGGGGATTAGTAATTAGTTATTAGGTCAGCGTATTGTTAGTTCCTATGACGCGACTGCGTAACTATTCTAGTTGCTCGATAAGTGTTTTCGATATATAGTCAAACCAGCCCAAATTAGAATGTTTATTCAAAGTTAGTAAATCGCTTTAAATTATTAGTTTTATTACTATCGTTAGTAAATTTATAATGCGCTCCGATTCCGTGTAACGCCACCATTTAAACACCTGGTCTTTTGACTTCCGAGTACTTGACCACCTCCAGTATATATACTTAGTTTCGCCACTCAATATTCGGACTCCAACTATTCTCGACAATCTGTGATTAAAAACGTGTAGTACCTTGACAAAACTCGATATCTGTGATTGATCCTTGTACCAATTATTTCCTCTCAACTCACTTTTGAGCGCAGTATTATTCTGAGTAGATTATTTAATACTTGCGCTTAGGGTATGTATTGAATAAATCCGCTTTTGGGGTTTGTACGAAACCGCCGGACGGTTCGATCCGTACGTTTATTTGAATACCTTAACCTTTGCCTTAGATTTACTCTAGTACTTCCTTATAATTTTCCCTTTTGAGGTTGGCACGAGATCGCCGGACGGTTCGATCCGTACGTTTATCTCAGTACCTTAACCTCTTCCTTAGAATTACGCTATTTAGTTTCCTTAGAGCTACCAGTGGGTTCACTGATA
Organism: Trileptium ribeirensis; assembly: GCA_030248225.1. Taxonomy (NCBI): domain Eukaryota; kingdom Metazoa; phylum Nematoda; class Enoplea; order Enoplida; family Thoracostomopsidae; genus Trileptium; species Trileptium ribeirensis. The sequence continues at coordinate 11,790 of JASANE010026808.1, forward strand.
GATTCGGATTGATATCTATTTCTTTCCCTTTGTTGGTACGTAGCCGTCGGACGGATCGACTCGTACGTTTATTTAATTACCTTATCCTTTTCCTTAGAATTAGACTAATTAGTTTCCTTGTGTTAACGTTCCCGCTGCCGGACCCAGGTTCTCTTCCAAATATTCACTTACAACTTCGTATCATTCACGTCACCAAGAACAAAACCGTATAAAACGTTAAATTCAATAAGCGTAAGGTTCATGTTATTTTACTTGGTTTTTGTTGGGGGTAAAGGCTGGATAGGGATTTTTCCTTATGTCGGCTATCGGTATTAAAAAGTGGACGGGATTCGTCACCGAAGTATTGTGAGGTTCGAGCTGTGGCCAGTAGTATGCCGGTGGGACGTTAGTGTGGCGCGCGTCTCTCTTTTTCGTGACCGATACTCGTGCCTTATATTTTGCGATGCGGCGTGACCCTTGCTCGGCTCTTTGCTCGAGATCCAGATATTCGGTCAACAGTCACGGATATAGAATGTTTATCGGTACCGTTCTTTTGTACCATATTTTAGCTCACGCGGGGCTCGCACCAGTTTTTCAGTAACGACTGAGTGCTATCGAAAGCAAAATGGACGTACTATTCTTTAGTACGATGTTGTTTTCGCCCACACTCTTACTCCACCGGACTCTATTGCACAGTCTGACACTTGACTTGCACAGTCTGACGTTTACCTTTCACGATGCACTTCGGCCACTGGTTTCGATGCTCTCGACGATCCCTATCTAGTACTTTAGTTCTTAGGTAAAGTTAAAGCTACCGAGTATTTGACCTAGTCCTTGTCCCTAAGTTATCACAGCTATTGTTTAAGGGTTACACTTGAGCGATAGTAATTGGGGTTTAACTTTATCTACTATGTTACCAGGGAGTAACCGGAATTCCGGTTCCGGTTCCGGCGAAAATCGTGTTCCGGTTCCGGTTCCGGCAAAGGGCAAAAACCATACCGGAACCGGAATTCCGGTTTAAAAATTTTGTTTGAAATTTTCCACGTTTTTTTCTTCATCGTGTAATCCAAACATATGTAACATATATTATACAGTGATCAAGCTATACAACCAAGCAAAAGAAAAGATTAACTAACCAATTTGCCGTGTGAAACGTTAGTAAGGCACATAATTAGAGCAGGAATTTTTCATAATAACCTGCAGGAGTTTGTTAAATCAAAGCCAGGTCGATGCTTGTAGCAGCTATTTTACACATCCAGAAGTCTGTGGGATACGTTTGAATTAAACCGGTCCAACTCGGTAACAGAGCATGGCTTACGCAGAAGTACTTAGGGTATGCTTGGCTAACATAAATTGCGTCAAGCAGCCGCTAGTGCGCTTGTTAACTTGGTAAATCAGTCTAAATTGAAGTAAACTAACATTATCTGCAACGCAGCTAGAAACTCTTTCTTGGCAATGAACTGTATTTATTGAAACTGTGCGAGCAGCATCACAGTGTGTCTCATTTATAGCATTCTGATTAGAAAGTTATCATCATGATCTAACTGACGGGCACTGTTTGTCCAACGCTAGCCTAACCACTGATCAGAAAATTACCTTCTATCTATTATTTTCTCTTAGAATCATATAAACCAATAATTTTAAGTTTCCTACAGAAGAACTTGTAACAAACGTATGTGTAGTAAAGGGAGGCGACTGGAAACAGGGCGAAAGTATGTATTCTACGGTCCAAGCTGTGTAAGCACATTCGATTTGACGCAGTATACGCAATGGTGTATAGTGGAAGACATTTTTTGCTCTGAATGTCCAAAACCGACATATTTGATCGATAAATAAACATTATTAGCTTCCTCAGTCTCTTTAAAGTTTCAGAAAGGCAATAATACCATCGCAATACATTAAGTTTAATGTAAAAGTTATTTTTAATGCATTTAAATCCACTATACCTTCATTTCTTCCATCATCTGTTTTACTATATATAAATTTCGAAGACCAGGTTCCGGTTCCGGTTCCGGTTCCGGATCCGGTTTAAATGGACGGTTCCGGTTGCTGGTTCCGGTTCCGGTAAATTTCGGTTCCGGTTATTCCCTGTATGTTACTAATGTTATGGTTTTAACACAACACACTCCCGGACGGCGAGTGCACCATGCAATTATGTAATTACCTCAACCTAAGCCTTAGATTTGCGCTAGTACTGACAGTTATTTAACACAGGTCGACACCGGACGGCTGCCAAACCACGTTATTAAAACTGTACAGAAGCGGTCGACTTCTATGCAGTTGAAGTTTGGTCAGCGTATGCCCCCGGACGGATGACGATACCGGTATTTAGGTAAGGTGCTCACGTTATTGGTCGTACAAACCAGTCCCCTTACTCATCCGGTCTTCTCAAGAATGCTTCCACGCCGACGACACCGGACGGCTGCCAGATAACGCAGTCACACTACTAATAATTTCTAGTCCCACCTGCACTCTCACCCTGGTTATAACTCACTCGACTCCACGGGGCCCAAATGTTCAAGCGGATACCAAGCCTAATAAGTTCCTACTAAACGATCCCTCCTATTGAGTCTTATACTTACCTCGACTAGCTCCTTGAACCATGTGCTAGCGAGGTACGATAGATCCACTTGTTGGAGCTGTCGTAGCAGCCGTATTCGGCTGTCATATCATGATTGATTGACATTCTGCGCTTGATAATCTGAAGAAAGATGACCGAGAAGCACGGCACGGTGACTACAGATGTGGAAGGAACCCGAATCATGAAGACGTTTTTTAAAGTCATTTAAATTTCGGGCTAAAGCCACATACACTGGCACTCGATTCCATAACTCGACCGGTCGGTGTGTGAAAAAGTACCTGGCGGAATTAGTAGCGATGATTTTTGCACGAAGCTTGAATGGGTGGCCACGTAAAGATCGTCGGCATTTACATCGAACAAAGTTGCAGATGAAATGGCAATCAGGCCATTAAATATCTTGAAAAGCATAAGTAGGTCTGCCCTCAGTCGGCGAGTCTCAAGCGATTGAATACAAAGTCTTTGAAGGTGTTCTGGGTAGGTTAGATCAGCCAAGTCAGGGATCATCCGAGTAACACGACGTTGCACTTGTTCAATCATTTGAATATCGCGTGCACAATGAGACCACCAAGCGGTAGTACAATACTCTAGAAGCGGTCTAGCAAGTGACTTGTATAGCTTTGTTATCACAGATGGCGATTTGCAGATCGTACGGCGTATGATAGCTACACAAGCTTCGGCTCGACTAACAGCAGCACCGCAATGGCTGGAACATTTTAGATTATTAGAGATTACGACACCGAGGTCACTCTGGGAGTCCTTTGCAGATATATTATTTCCACCCAGATTGTAATCCCAATTTGGATTTGTATAGCCAAAATGCAAACAAACACATTTATCAGCATTAAACTTTATTTGCCAAATGTTGGACCATTCATCAAGAGAGTCCAGATCCTGCTGCAAATCTTCATGATCCAGGTTTGCTGTAAATGAATGTCTGCATCCTGCGAAGCAGCTTGGTATCGTCAGCAAATTTAAACATTTGACTAGTGACCCAGGAATCAATATCGTTAATGTAGTATAAAAACAAGATAGGACCAATGCAACTACCTTGCGGCACACCACTTGGAACAGGGTAATCCCTCGATGTCGATTTGGATAAATTTACAAACACGTGCTGAAATCTATCTGCCAGAAAGTTCTTTATCCAACCAAGCAATGGGTCTTTAACACCGTGAGCTGCTAGCTTAACCAACAATCTTTTGTAAGGAACACGATCAAACGCCTTGGTGAAGTCGAGGTAAACTGAGTCAACCAGATCCCCAGAATTAATACATCTGACTATCCAATAAACGCATAACAGTAGCTGGGATTCACAAGAACGCTTTGGCAAAAATCCAAATTGAGAATTATTAAAAAGGTTGATGGATAGAGCATGGTCCAGTAATGCATAGGCGACAACTGATTCCATCGTTTTGCTCAAAATACTGGTGAGGCTAATAGGCCTCAAATTATTAGGGACGTTGACTGAGCCCTTTTTGCGAATTGCGATAACGTTGGCGATCTTCCATTCGGGACGAACCCAGCCATATTGAAGGCAGGCAGAATAAAATTTTGATAAAGTTGGAAACAGTATACTCGCACACTGCTTTAGCACAACAAGTTGGATGGCATCTGGACCAGGCGCAGAGCACTTTTTCATATTACTCACCGCTTGGTATATGGCCCGTTCTGAAAAATCAACTGTAGAAAGGGTAGATGTTGTGACAGGACACATACTAGGGATCGGAAGAGTTTCTACTTGGTAGACACTGGCAAAATAGTCAGCCAATAAATCTGCACACTGGTTATCAGAGTTCGTAAATGAGCCGTCAGGGAAGCGGAAGGGACCAATCGATGGACGTGTTTTGGACATGTAGTGCACGTAACTCCAAAATGATTTACAGTCCGTCTTAATCTGGCTTGCTAGTTTGAACTCAAAAGATCTGACCGAACGACGAACTTCCGTATCAGCTATCAAAGACGCAGCGTTATATGATTCCAAATCTTCTTCGTTGCCAGATGGATGAAATTTTCTGAGCTTTGTCCTTTGCCGTTGTAAAGCACGGAAGCAGCGGGAATCTGACCAGGGCGGTTTGCGTGTGGAGTGGACGGCGGAGGAAGTAGGGACCAACTGTTGTATGCACTGGTCAATTGAGTCTCTGATAAGGGACCACATTGTCGCAGGGGAGTTACATGACGAAAAGTCAGATAATAAAGCACGTAACACTGTACAGAAAATAGGCCAATTTGTTTTGGAATAATCGTAATGGATACGTTTTCTAACAACCGCCGACTTGGACTTTACCAAGGTAAACTTAACGGCAAAATGGTCACTTCTGCCCAGCCCACTGGAAGCTTCAACGCTGTGGACCATATAAGGTTCGTTTGAGAAAACCACATCCAAGGTATTCATCCCACGTGTGGGAAAATGAACCTGTTGTGTTAAGCCAGCTTCGAGAATAGCGTTTATGAAATCGTCACAAGTGGCAGGCCAGGTGTTGTTGATCCAATCAATATCCCGGTAGTTAAAATCACCAAAAACAAGCACACGAGAGCATCCAGTAGTTGCAGTGGAAAGGGACTTAATGAAGTTGTGGAGTGAAGCATTAGCGTCCGGAGCGATAGATTCTGGCCGATGAATTAAGACCAGAAGCGTAGAATTGTTAATTACACATCCAGTCATTTCTTGGTAAAAATCGCCACCACGTGGGAAATAAGGAACAGGATGCAAGGAATTTTTAACGTACAGCACACCACCTCCCCTCGAACCTGTAGACCGATCGACTCTGAATATCGAATAACCAGGCATTTGAAGCAGCCCATCAGGAATATTTACATTGCTCCACGATTCGTAAGCCCAACCACATCCGGAAAATCATTGTCATACATGTAGGATTTGAATAAATGCAATTTGTTTAAGACACTGCGGGCGTTAATAAGAATACCAAAGAAAAACTTTGAGTTAGTAATACGAATACTGTTAGACGAAGCATCATTACTACATCGAGAAACGGTCAGTCGAGGTCCGTCGCGTTTGCAGGGACCGCGATTGTTGATGTCACAGACGACACCCTTGCTCTGCCTAAAGGGACTAGCCGACCACGAGAAAACTTATTGCCACTGTTCCGATTTTTCTTGGGAAAAATAGTATTATTAATTAAGTAAATAATAGTTGGTTAGGGTTACTTATTTCTGCCGCTGATTACAGATCTTCGCTTAAGCTAAACCTTTCTTCACGCTAGTTCATAAAATCAGGCCACATGGCACGCATTCTTTGCGCTCCCCAATAAGACGAATGCTTCCGTGAGATCAAAAAGGAAACCCGAGTATAGGCGTTTCCTGTTCTTATAATCGCTTGTCCACTGGGCTAAGGGCCGAGTATAATCGCCTTTTCAGCTGGACAACTATAGCACTATAGTAAACCGGAAGTGTAAAGATACTCTCCTTCAACACCTGCAAACTCTATCAACGGCATAAAACCCTTATGAAAGCAAGTCGAAAACAACGTGACTAGCTAATTAGCTAGATAAAGAAAACAACAAAACAACTGTTCTCGAAGCTCTCTCAGACCAATCCGCAAACTCTTCCAGATCTCTACACAGACTGAAACTAAAGGCCAATTAAACTTAACTTAGACCTAGCTAGTAAAAACAATTGACATTATGCAAATGAGGTAGGAAAACTATGAAATTTTATAAATTTAAGATTTTGTAAAGCCAGAGAACGATTATAATAAGATATTTAGTGAAAAAATTGGGATTATAACCGCGGGATCCCCTTGGTAGCCTGCTAGACCCCCGACAGTTTATAATCAACCATATAATTCAAAAATAACGCAATCGGTAACCAGGTAATAATAAAGCAATAAGTAACCAGTCTCCGAAAGGGGAATCCTATATCAATAACTCTTGTAACACAAATTCGAAAACCCCGGAACCTTATGTTAGGCAAAAATCTCGCAAGCGATTAGTATAAAACCACAGTAAAGCGTAGGCAGCGGAAGTAAATTTTATCACCTAAGCCTTCGGAAGCAAGAAGCAAACTGACTGAAGAATAAAAACAAAAGCTAACACAGTTAGCTAATAAAAACAATTGATGCTAATTATGCAAAATAGCCTTCAATTGAAAACAAAAATCTTGAAAACAAAAATACAGAAAAACCAAGGACGTAGGAGAGATGGGTATAATAGAAGATTTGGTGATCCGACCCGGGTTTTAGGGTATTTTTGTGTTTTTGGGACAGGTTTGGACCGGGAACCTCCTGCTAGCCTGGTCAACCCCTAACAACAGTTAATACTCAGATACAAAAAATAAAACCGTTAAGATAGTTCAACTAGCTATATAGTCAGAGTCATGAAAGATAGATAATTTTTAGTAAGCTTTACGCATACATATGATGTATTAAAATAAAATTATATATACAGGGTGCCCGCCGATAGACCGACCTCATTTTCCCGGATTTTCCCGGACATTTTCCGAAGTTTTCCCGGACAACCGAAAGGCATTTAAAATTGGTCCTGCCTTTCAGCGGGTGCACTGTATTACGTTTTCTCAGATGAAAACTCTTCAATGATGCTATTGTGTATTACATACGTGTACATGAGAACGAGTACTTAGTGTCCCGATGAGTTGGTCTTGAGGTTCCGGAGGCAAGCGCCGCCAAAATCGCTTTCCCATGAGTGGACCGTAACCATACGTTGAAGAGTTATTTGACGAGCGCCTTCTGCAGCTCTGCCATCTGGGCTTCTTTGTGTTTGGCATCATCACCAAGCGATTGTTTTTTGGCCTCCAACTCCGGCAATTCCTCTTTGGTTTGACGCTTTTGAGCGTCATGATCCGATGGGCGAACGTTGTTTGAGGTTTTGCGGGCTTGAAGCTCGGTTCGATAGCGGTTTCGGGCGGTGCGAAACCATTTGGTCATATCGAAACATTTTGAGATATCGAAACATTCAACGGCCCTCCAATAGCTCGAATACTATCGTAAATCATTCTTATTCCAATAAGAGACTGTTGTTTCAAATCTTCTATCAACAAATCTTCGTTAACCGAGAAACCACTTTCAATGGAAGCGTTACCATGGGCAAGAACTAATACCTTCCTCACAACTTGAAACAGATCTCCAAAATCAGCACTGTCGCGCAAAAGACGGCTAAGCTCGTTAATCCATCATTATGACCGCAACCTAGTGAGCAGGTGGCTGTGAACCGGCAGACACAGCAATGGGACGGCTAAGATCGTTAATCCATCATTATGACCACAACCCAGTGAGGCGGTGCCTGTTAGCCAGCAGACACAGCAATGGGACGGCTATGATCGTTAATCCATCATTATGACCACAACCTAGTGAGGGGCTGGTTGTGAGCCGGCAGACACAGCAATGGGACGGCTAAGATCGTTAATCCATCATTATGACCACAACCTAGTGAGGGGTGGCTGTGAGCCGGCAGACACAGCAATAGGACTGCTGAGATCGTTAATCCATCATTATGACCACAACCTAGCGAGGGGGTGGCTGTGCGCCGGCAGACACAGCAATGGGACGGCTAAGATCGTTAATCCATCATTGTGACCACAACCTAGTGAGGGTATATGCTAACTGTGTGGAATAATGCCTCATTCCTGACCCAGTACCGCATAACGTTTCCTGAACCGTATGCGATAAATCCACTTGGACGAATTGGTTTCAATGTCACGGGACTTCGATTTGGCAAAATATACGCTAGCAGTTGCCGAACATTACAATTTGCAAAAAACCATTCATGAATTGGGCCCAAGTACTCTGAGGGGCGGTACGTTACAACGTCAGAAAAAATTAACCGCTTAGAGCAGGGGTGCGGGGCCTCAGCCCCCCAACTTATGCTTAGGCTTAGCGTATGTCTCATATAAGGAACTTAGCTTAGGCTAGACTAAGGCTTAGGCTTAGTATATCGAGAACGGCATGGCCTGCATTTTATTTCCACCCCTCAGAGTCACTTTGGCCATTTGTAGCTTTACTTTATAGCGTAGCGAAGTCGGGTGCTAATTGTCTTCCATCTTTCATTATTAATTCCGGTTCATAGTTTAAAAATAATGGCATTAACTCTGTAATTGAAATAATTGGGACCATTGAAAATTCTAAGTAGTGAAGCCAAAAAAATATTTTAGGTGATATTTCTGACCCACTGCCAATAATTGAACCTAACTGTTAAAATGCATTGTTGAACGCCTTCGCCTATTTGCTAGGTAAAAACAATACATATATCATGTTCCAAAAAACTACATTTCTGCTTTGCCCTGCAGAAAACTCTTAATGGCGGAAGGCAAAACGTCTCAAAAGACAGTGTCAATATATGGAACAGGTGTGCTGAATTTTATACGATGAGCACTGCCTAATTATAAAATGAATTAAACTTTTCTAATCTTCATATAACCATCTACCGTCTGATTTATAAATCATGCCATTAAATCTGGTGATTTTAAAATTCCAGACACTTGAAATATCTTGATGGTGAAGCAAAAAAATTTTGGGTGTGATTTCCAACACACTGCCATTGTCTATAAATCTAAACTGCTTTGTCGAGTGCCTTTGTCTGCAGCTTGCCTTGCGGAAAAGTTTTAATGAAATAAAAGGTATTAACGTCAAAATTGGGTAGCGTCAATATTTGGCGCAGGTCCCCTATATACTACCCTGCGTGACGATTCTTATGAAACCATAAATATTTCTAATTTTAAGATTGAGGATATTTTTCCACTATAATTACCATCCTGAAGGGTCGGGCCCTCAATCCCTCACAAGCTCCGACAAGCCGCAAGCAATTTTTTTTGCAAAAATTACTAAAAACTGGAGTACATTTCGTAAACAATTTGGTGGAGAGGGGTGTTTTACGCCATATCCCCATTGAGGAACAACGCCCGACGAAATCACTTCACTGGCGCCCAGCTCTGACGACTTCCCCTGCCGAAGGACTACACATCAAGCGACTGATGATATGAAAGCATTGTATTATAACAATTATGTTGAAAGTATTAAATTTATCACTTTGCTTTCGAAGACTATGTTAAATACTTGGCCCCAAAAAATATTTGGCCACCAAATCGAGTTACATTTATGTGACACGACGCCTCAACCAACATGACTCAACATGATTGTATACTTTTACACTCATTTGCCAGATCTATTCTACCTCGCAACACTAACAATACCATTCTAATTTCCACGCATTTCCTGCCACAGATTGTTTGTTCCGCATACATCGTTTGATTATATTCTAACAATTTTATACGTTTAAACAAGTTACGAGAATAAATTCGTTTGCTAGATTTAATAAAACGACATAAGAAGTATACACCCTAGACATAGGTATCGATAGGAGCAACCCCTAACGGTCGGATCCCCGCTGAAACCTACCAAATCTGTTCCGCTCGCCTCACCCGCCCAGCCGCGCGCCTAAGAAACGCGGAAAATATTACCCAAATTGTGTAAAAACTGCCAAAAATGTGGTAAAATTGGCAAAAAATAGGAGAAACTAGGAAAAATTGATTTCAAATTGGTCAAGATTTTAGAAAATTTTTGTAAAATTAGGGAAAGTTTTGAGTTCTTACATATCCCACGGAAACCTCCGCCTCGCCAAGACCATCGACCCTTTTCTCCCTAAGCCGACAAACCTTCGACTCCTATGACCTTAGGCTTTTATTGCTTGTCATCCTATTCCAAATTGAAATGAATACAGTGCTCAGACCATTAGCAAAGTTTCTATGGTTCTGTGTACCTGCCTAATGCATTATTTACATTAAGATGTGTGCACCTAGAGCCGAATTCTGTAAAAGAGTCCATTCCGGCTAGTGACAAAAAGGCTTAGCCACATCCGGCGCTTCATAAACAAAATAAACAGCTATGGTATGCTGGTATGTTTGTACGAGCCGGAAGCAGCTATGTTTCAGGTTTTGACAGCTGGGACGAATTATTCAAAAAATATTTATTACGTTCGGTTTAGCCAATTGTGCTGCGGAGAAAATCTTTAGTTCTAGACCCAAAAAGCGCAAGATAGTAGCACTTATAAGTAAGACGCACAAATGCAACTAAATTAAATACATAAATATAGCTATTTTCAACATTTTTGTTTAGGTGCCTTTTACAAGTCAACCTTTAGTAGATATGTAGAACACGCGCTTTCATTCATGAAAATTACACTACTATTGTAACTGGAAGGATGTATTTAGGAATATATGACCATATGTATTACCAATTTTCATTTTTTCGTGATTTTCCATTGTCGTCATATATTTTGGGCTTTGAGAGCCGATTCGGGCCCTTGTGAAAATTTCCTAGCCTCACTTTACTATTTGCTAATATATTTCTCCGGTCTGGCTCTTCCATAAAATGTCATACTGGCTGATCGCGGCTAGCCAAGCCATAAATACAGAACAACAATAAAAAATGAAATAGGTAAATTACATGGGCAACAATGATACACACTGTAATTTCTCACCTTTGATGAAACGTTTTTGTTAGCACTTAACAATAAATGCGCAGGCAATGGTCCTATTGATTCTGCCATAAAATGGACAGGAAGGACCATATAAATAGCTAATAATGTGATAAACTGTGTGCCAGGAGGCCCAGCGAACGTCACGTTGCATTCCAAATTTTATTCGCAAACTATTGTATTGTCGTTATTGCTGGCTGATTCATCGATTTTAGTCTATCATCAAAGCAATTAATAGTCTATACCTCATAAGAGAAAGCGGCTGCTTGGTGCTACTTCCTAACACCATGCCCATACGAACCCGGCTATCATAACGTCAAGGGCGGAATGTTTATTTAGCAATTATTGTCACTTTTCTTGGTCAGACCTAGAAACTGTCGAACTTAACAAGCCGCAGACGCACTTCACGAGGTGTGTTCGGACGCCGCCCGATTGGCTGCACTCGTGCCTAATATGTAGTATGATTGCTGAGATCGCCCGAGAAGGCTGACAATGACACCTGCTCACAGGCCCTTTTGCCATGCCGCCATTCCCTATCTCGATCTCCTTGTAAGTTAATTGAAACCATAATACGCGTTAGCATGAGTATGTATCCACTAGGCGTGTGGAGTGTTGACACTGGTACAATTTGAAATTTGTTTCGATGTAGTCCTCTACGTGCACGAATTTGTTCAGCAAAGATTTGACCAATGTGGCCTCACAGGGTTCCGGCGATCCCTAAAAGTTTATTGTCGGACTCGGTGGTATATTACGCGGCAAAGTTATCGTTACATTAAGGTCAACTGGCTTCTTATGCCACTGTAAATTTGGTATTTAATTACTGTTCGTGTTTATTAATTTTTTGACGAGCGTGTTAATTTCTAGTTTCAATGGAACTTTCTATCGCGCTCATTTTTTTCACTTTGTTAAATTAGTACAGTAAGTAAACAAACGGCACACGTCAGAGCTTAGAATCTGCTATATTCGTGTCCGTGCGCGGTGCGCTGGTCAGTTTGGCAGGACCAAACATTGAACATATAACCGCTGCCAGAAACGAACAGTAGACAACGAGAGTTAACTTTCTTTTTAGTTTATTGTAAAATACGTGCAAGGATTAAACGGGCAGGATAAGGTACATTCACACAATCAAAAGGGGCACGCAAACAACACCACATGGGGGTATGCTGAGAAACAAGTCACATACATGGTAACTTAGGCACATTAGAAAGCGGAGATATATCAAGCATTGGGGTGATCAAATATTTGCCGTGGCGTTAAGTTCGCGATATGATAATCAGCTATTGGACTCGGAAGCACGTTCAGTGGAGCTTCCAAACTTGTTTGTTGTACAAAACGAGCCAAGGTTTGCAATTTGGATGATTCAGGGGTTTCACAAAATTTAGACGAAACGGGCTAAGATCCAGTCTAATTCAGCTAATATGGATGCGAATAAAGCGCGTGCGAAGGTCGAAACCAAAACAATGACAGTGACAATCCTTAGTGATAGAACATAGAAAAGATGTACAGTGTGGATGAAAAATAACGGATAACTTACGTAAAGTTATTAATCATACATATAACGATACCCCCTGATTCCCACATTCCTCGATAGTAGCGTACTCGCTCAGGAATTCGCTTGAAGCCTGAATTATGCGGACGGTGTACTCTTAAATTTAACATCTTAACAGAACCTTAGATGCTATTCCTTAATACTCGACCAGTACATACATGAGCTATAGTTCTGTGATAGTAAACTTCGTTGTAGTGCGGCTACGTAACTAATACATTGGATAAGCGTTGAGGTAATTCACGATGTAGAATACTTGGCAGTCTCGTAACACCAACATTCATGCATATCGTGCTTGATGCCATCAATCCTATCGTTTTTGACAAAGGATATGTTAGTATTTGGTAAACCATCCCGACACACTTCACAATAGGCTGAATGGTCTACTCTGTGTGCCGGTAGCACAGCAGAGGCTGAAACGGTGCAATCCGATAAGCAAAAATAATTTCGCAATATAAAACCAACATAAAGGTCATGCAAAGCAAAACACAATGTCTGGGTCAGCGCGGAATAGGAATGCACCGTTACTATTTCTGTCAGCTTTTATATCTAGAAGATCTTTTGTTTTACTATCATGTCGCCAATTCATACTCTCGGCAGATGTATAGTTCTACATTAACCGTAAGTCTAATAAGTTTTACACGGATCAGTTTACACTGACTTTACAGCCATGTATTACCAGGAAGGTGACTCATTCCAAGCTTCCTTTTTTCGTAAGACTCAAATTTATTATGATCCAAACGAGTAACTGTGGACAATACTGACGTCCAGTCAAGTCACACTGATTGACTTGCGCTTAGGACTTATGCTGCGTTTAGGTTATGAATTGCTCACCATGTGGAAGTTTTGTTCATGTACAGCCTGCAGTAACACCGTTAACTATATACTGTACAGAACACCAACACTGTATTCTAAGTAATTTCATAAAGTGTTTCGGATACCATTAGTATTTATGTATGGTATTATGGACACCGCAAACATCTGACTAGCTGTGATGAAAGTCCTTTGGC
>JASANE010026810.1:0-11237 GCA_030248225.1 Trileptium ribeirensis
TGGAACTTGATCATTGTAGATATATATTACAAATGTTTGGACCACAGATGAAGCTAAACTGTGGAAATTTTTAGAACAAAACTTTTAAACCGGAATTCCGGTTCCAGTATGGTTTTTGCCCATTTCCGGAACCGCAACCGGTCATTCCCTGGTTATCCAGTACGCTGAATACGACGATTGTGCCATTTAGAGTCCAACTTGACAATATTGTACCTTTTCAAGGGGTTCAAGGGTTTTACAATAGACGAACCCGATTTTTAAAATGTAGTGTTTAGTTAGTTATTGCTTGTAGGGCATCAAGAATGGTCTCTATATATTTATATAGCTTTTTCGGCACCCTAAATACGATGGTATGGCTATCTAGACTCCAGAGCAAACACACGGATATTTCTTGCCTTTTCGGATGTTTTCAATGGATTTAGGGTCAATAAACCCGAATGTCAAATTACGGTCTATCTTTCAGTAGTTTCGTTATATATTGCGACAAAGCATCGAAAATGGTCAATATATACAGGTTTTTGGGCATATTGAATAGGATGCTTCGGCAATCTAGACACAAGCACGAATAGTCCATGCGATTTTACTTTTGATGAATTTATAATCCGCGAGGTTTTGAGTTCTCAATGGGTTCAGGGTTACAGAGGTTTTAGTTTAGTATATACATCAAGCACAAAGCCTGTTAGTTACCATTTTTGATGAAACCATACTCGCACAGTTTCACCGTCGCTGTGAGTTAATAGTTCTAGTCAATTACACGCTGTTAAAAATTTTACATACAAATTGATTTTGGTCCTTCGAGTTCGATTACGAATAAAATCTGTTACATGAAAGAATATTCCCTCATTAAATGCGTGCGACAAACTTATAGCGGGTATTTTATTGACATGACAACAGAAAATTGTTCTGTGGACGGGGTTGTAGTGACCATAATAACAGTGCGTATCCTTTTAACAAATCATTGGAACCTTTAATTTTTGAAAATTGTGCACATGACAAAAAGTATAATCATCTTACCTTAAGAATAGCATAAACTCGCTCAGTGTCTGGGGTAAGACGGTTTAATGATGCGTTTTCGTGTATCGAGGAATCCCAACTAGCAACGGCGCCCAAATGCTAAACAAATAGACAATTACAAAGTATTAATTGTAAATAATTATAGCGCATTATTATCACCGGCGTGTTTAGCCAAGGCCTAACTACAATGTTTAATTGTCCGCACCTCTTTCAATGATTTTGCCAGCTACAATGATCAAACATCTGAAACAGTTGACATTTCATAGGTATTAGGTATACAAACTGCATGACGTTTACTATGAGCAGAATCTAAGTTGAAGTGGATAGTTTTACAAAAACTCGACAAAACTAATACAACATTAGTTATACAAAGCTCATAACACCGACCATGCGAATGATGTCCACATTGCAAACGCGAAGCTGTGTTATGGCGTATATTAAACACAATAATTCTATTGCGACAACTACTTTAATAATGGTTTGGCGGGTGTGGGTTAAGTTTTTGTTGTAATGCTGTTAAGCTTCGTGCCATCAAAATAATAAGCAATCACGTGTATCTGTAACATTTGATGAGCCAGACGTTGAGCAATCTTCGCTTTACGACCAAACTGAACCCAACTTTTATTGTTTTACCTAGGAACTCTAATACTTAAACCAATTTGGTTTATAAATTTTCAGGTTATAAGAACTCAAGTGGAATCTATAATATTCACTTGTCTCTAATTACACTAGAAAATCATGAACTAGAAAGTCAAAACCGTCAGTTTTTTTAGCCCAAAACGAAACCACGCTGAAATTTGGGTTTTTTGTTTGCAAATTTATAAAGAGTGGGCTAAAATGACAGCCTTAGAGTCTGGACTATTGGGTGGCCTGGCATGTTTCGGTTCCCCCTGGTTCAAAACAGGTGCCCCCGGGTTCATGCCCCTTGGCAAAATTTGGGCTCCCTCCGATTCATGGCCTCTTGACAAATGGTTTTGTTTCCAATCGGTCCAAAGTACATAAAATTTGATCAAAATTTGTACTAAAATTCCGTTCTCATTTCAAAAATTTCGCAAATTTTGTCAAAGTTTGCTTAAAAATCATTTTCCCTCCATCGAAAGCGCTTTGGCAGTGTTTCTGACACGATTTTTATCCCTTTTCCCTTGGTAAAATTCCCCCTGGCAAAATCGGGCGCCTTCTGGTTCGAAACCAGCCCGCCCTCGGTTCATGACCAATGGCAAAATTTTCAGCGCATGGAGAGCCCAGAGAATCAGAGTTAATTTTCGCACCATAATATCTAGCGTAGGATACCTACTACATTCGAGCCCAGAGTGAAGTAAATGCAATCGATCGAAATCTATCGAAATTTTTATCGATTTAGATTAAACACAATTTCGATCGATTTCGGTCTCGTTATTATTCTGTTTTAGCGCAAATAACTAAATTTCAAATTTATAAAATTTCGATTAAGCTAAATTTCGGTCGATTTGAATTAAATGAAATTTCCATCGATTGCGACTTCGATCGTTTTCGATTGCACTTATTTTTGGATGCGAATGTAGTTAGAGTAACTCTAGTAGCGCCTTCAAAATATTGAAAGAGAAGTCAAAACCGGTATTTTACTCAAAATAAAATAAAATTTTGATATAATTCCTGTACAGTCTGACAATGGTTCGACTTATCATGTTATTTTTACATGTCATTTGCATTTATGTTTCAGGAATAGCATAGATCGTGTACATTGGATCCAAAATCCCATTAAACTTTTCCCCATGGCAAAATGCCGTTCTATCGGTCAAACAAAGTATTAATAAGGCTATAAATAAGAACAGATTGTGGCATAAAGTATATTATAAAAAATCATAGCAATCTTGCTTTTCCCATATCTTGCGTACGGCTATATAGAGTAAAATGATGTACATATAGATGCTTCGATAGAGGATGCACTAACTGGTGTAGCTATTGATTATTAGCAATTATTAACAGATAACATTTTGACACATATTCCATCGTATCTTGCTCAAAAATATCTAGTATCACGCCATATTTCCGAACTCTTTATTCTTGCAAAACGGCCTCAACGAAGCATCTACTAAAAGTTCGAGTGTACAAACGTCATTGACATTGTTTACACAAGTTCTAAGTTTTTACAGTAATCTGCTTGTTTCCCTACGATGTGCTGGGCCCTTATCAGGAGTGTCGGAAAACATTTAAGAGGGAGCAGCTATAGGATATTTGCCGCCACCAAAGAGAAACCTATACATATTTCTCAGCTACGTTGGGGAGTATTCGCTATTCCGTGCATGGTTTTTGCTATATTTACTGCGTATGAAAAGCTAAAATATTAAGAGGTCGAGTTTAAACTTGTAACTCTATCGAGATGCACAGCGTAGTGAAGCATAAGTACACCTACGCCTTTTGCGTGCACCGCCAATTAAGCTCTCTATAGCATACATCGATATGCTAATGTGTATATCACACAATACAGCACAAACAAAAATAACACCGGCAATAAGTTTCCTATGCCCGAAAACCCCCAAAGTTCAAGCTAGCAGGCTTCCAAAACGTCAGAATAAAATTTCGCATTTTGGATTGAGGATCCACGAGGGTGCCATACCCATATACCCATAGAACCATGGGTCTTGGAATAAAACCATCACCTGCAAATAAGTTTCCCATGTCCGAAATCGCCAAAATGAAACTTTACAGCAGCTCACGACGTCAGAACAAATTTTGAATTTCGGGTCGAAGAACCGGCAGGGTACCATACCTCAAACCCCATAAACCCGGAACTGGAGCCTTATTCGAAAAAAAGAAGCATGGGCACTTATCATTTTACGATTAAATACAACCAACCAGAGAAAAATCGAAAGTTAAGATAAAAATAACCTTGTGTCCGTAAAGGGTACTAAAATGGGATAAAACTTTCATTTTGAGCTCTGACCCCGGGCCACAACTGAAATCAAAAAACAGCTCGGAATGCGCACGCTAAATCGACAATGCCGGTCTGGGCTGTCCATGCAATGAAAATTTTATCAGGCGGCCCTGGTTACGAACCGGGGGCAGGGAGCCTGGTTTTGCTAGGGGCCATTTTTCCAAGAGAAGAACGGTTAAAAACGTGTCAAAAACACTGCCAAAATGGTGTTGATGGAGAGAAAAGTAATTTTGAAGTCTTCAGAACGGAATTTTACTACAAATTTTATGCATTTTGGACCGATTGGAAACAAAAAAAACTCCGAAGAGGTCGTGATCCGGGGATAGGCCAAAATTTTGCGAGGGGGCACCTGTTCTGAACCAGGGGGAACCGAAAAATGTCCACCCCGTTTGGAGAGCTCAGCCGGCTCGAATGAGTCCAACATCATAAAAATCAATTAAGTCGTTCCCGAGTTATGGCCGATCACACACACACAGACGAAATTGAAAGGTTTTCACCCCTGCTACACACACAGTTCGATACGTTACACCAAGGTTTTTTTGGATCCACAGGTGGGTCTGGACCCAAATATTTTTTGCTGTACCCAGGGCAGTTTAGGCTTCGGAGACATAGGGTCTGCTAATAAATTCTGGTACAAACCATAGGCTTTCAGCCGTTTGTGGTTACATCTGTATATAGTTGCTTGCTGATGGTTTCACGGATCGCCCTCATCGTTTATCCTGGCTGGGAACAGGCAGAGAATAATTTATATATTTGCAATTATGTAATAATGTCAAATTGCGTTTCGTAATTACGTTTCTTTCTAGTGTAGAATTTCGTGAAATTTCCGAGCGAAAAATTGTAGGTCTAGATACAGCGTTTAAGGTCTGAACCCAACCTGGACCCAGGGTCCGTTAGAAAAAAAACCTGCGTTACACTACGCTCTGAATATTGGCAACAAACGCAACAGTAAATATTAAATAGAAATACTAACATCTTCTTCAATTTTCAGTATTGGTAAATTGCACATTTTGTTCCCATGTTCCTTTGGCAAAATTGAATTTATGCCGGCCACTTGGAAACATTCTAAAGAATCCGCAGTCGCGCTCATGTCATCCGCTGAAACAATAATGGTTATGAAAATACACAGAAAGATACACAAGGCAGAAAATACAAATTTTGTAGAAGCGTCAACCTACAAAATACAATACACCGTGTGGCGCCTGTTTTGCAGACATGAAATACTGTTCCAGCGCAGTAAACACATAAGATCCGATATGTAGAAAAAGATCGTACGTTAACAAAATCATAATATCCGTCAATAACAACTTTGAAGAAATAAAATCTTCATTTAACTGTACACGTATCAGAACATTATACTGCAGCTTTTTAGCGTGAGAAAGCTTCTCTCTCTCTCTCTCTCTCTATAAAAATTTAAGAAATTTTCAGGACAACAGACTTGGATAAGGAAAATGGAACAGATTTCAGTAAGTTCCAAAAAGCACGAGATTTTGTTAAGTAGCACTTCCGTTGTTAATTAAGTTTTGCGTCTCATCACAAAACAGGATTAGTGGATCGGTTAGTGGACGAATTTAATTAGAGAACTTAAGATTATGAGTCTCAGCAAGTAAGAACGGACTCAGCAAATATCACGACTCAGCCATATTCGCTGGCTCATACTGCAAAAACATTATAAAAGCAATTAACCTGCGTTAAAATATATATCGCTGCTGACCACCGCCTGTGCTTATAAATTTATTGTTGCTAATCTCCGAATTAAACCTGCCTGTTTTATGTTGCCTATGCCAAACACTGGTTAGCGGCTACGTTTTTCCAACACTATAGTAGCACAGCAACCACACACCGAAAGCGTAAAAAGAATGTTGCATTTCGCACGAACAGCGAGTGATCATGGGTCATTACTAGTGGTTACTAAAAATTGCGCATTCTAGACCCAAACTGTTGTTTTGCATTTACTAGGCGAGTTTTCATTCATAAATATTTTCATCACTCAACTGCAGTTTGGTATTTGAATTTGTTATTTAAAAGTTAGCATACCCAGCTTCATTGGTTGCTTGCGTTTTGAGATAGCACCCGACCATAAAAACAAGTGCTTTACCAGTATACACATCATCAATCAGAAATAATGTAATAAAGCTAAATTGAAAGGCAGAATAATATTTTTCATATTTGCACATGTTCCAAATTTCGAATCCAAAGGAATATTTGGCTCGCTGCAGACATTTCGCCGTTCAAAAATGTCATTTTGTTCATTAAACACAGCGAATATCAAAAAATCTGAACGAAATTATAAAAATATAGACCATAAAATTAAAGTAAAATTAATATGAACTCTTACTGTTCAAATCCAAATATAAAACCGGGATATGTCGCTCCATGCCACTTGGTGGGTCCCTGAAATATTTACCAGTAAATTAACCTATAAAAATTATGATAATTGACTAAACAGTACTTTACCGCCGGTAAATCAATCATCATACTACACCGTGCGCCAAACTGTTATTCGGCATTATTGTTTTACTCGGCGACGTGCGCCTGCCAAAGCGTTCTCTGCGAAATGCCTGGACAGCCAGCTGTATTTTCCGATTTAGTTTAATATTTTTCGGAAACCTATGAAATCAAAACCTGAAAGTTTAAATGAGTATGCATCGAAATAGTTAGAGTGTAGCTTCGGAATCTTCGACAATAATTAAAGCTTGTCATTTCTTCATCTGGTATTTACCTGGTTTCAAGGTTGTACGGTGCCTTCATGATTGTGATGCTTCTGACCTTGTCCTGAACTTTTGCAAAAGTTAAAAAAGGGAAATTTTCTTTGAATTCACCGTACACAACCTTGTCATCTGAGGATACGTACACTATTCGCCACAACTGAATACCGCCTTAAGAGTGAGAGAGCACCAGCGAACAAAAACAACTATAAACTTCCAAAATACAATTGTATTTGCCCACGAGCAAGGTGCGAGCGAGTTTCGACTGAGCAGCGGTCAATTGTGGCGAGCATTGTACATACATGCCATTCAACCATGCAATGTAATATATTGTTCTAAGCATAGCTCACAACCAGCGAGAAATGTAGTACATGGTAAAGAAGGGTTCGCTTCGTTCAGTGTTATTAGAAGTTCGTTCAAGAAATTTCAAATTTTATTCGAATTTCATTCCAATAAAGTTCAAAATTCTTAGCAAAACTTGTTCGAGAACTATTTGAAGTAAGCGTGAAATTTGTTCGCAGCTAAAGAAAATGTGTTCTACTTCTGCTCCCCGCTGCTTCGTTCGAAACTAGACAACAGTTGCTGATGAATACTGCACAACTTACATTATTTTATTGGCAATAATGAATATAAAGAATTGACTACGACACAGATATCTGCAGTCCCTACAAGAAATTACTACTGTTTTTGTCCGAAGTTCCTTCAAATCGAATGTACAAATGAAAAAAGTTAAAAATCTGTTAGTGTAACAAAAATACCATTGCTGTTCGAAACGTGTTCGAACTTGTACGAAAATGCATTCGAAAAAAGCGACGCTCGAGAATTATTCGGTGTTCGCTCGAAATCTGTTTATTCGATACCCGACAGTTATTTCAGACAGAGACTTTAACAGGAGTCATGCACTTAGCAAACATAAGTATGGCGAACTGGTTTTTCGAAGCTACTCCACAAATAGCTTTGTTATTGATTTCAGCGCATTTAGGTTGAACAAGAATCCCGTCAAGTCCCCCAGCGTACAATGTCATGTTTTCCCTTTGAATAATCTATAACCTTTTGTCTCACTCTAAGACTAAGCCAAAGTTTCGCCTGGGCGAAAATGATTTACCGACCAAACTCCTTGCCGAAATAAAAAATGATACAATCAGAGCTATATCGCATTTCATTGGATGGAATATCCAACGGTATATTACCACGATGAGCACACATAGCACACCTTTACAGACGTACAAAAATGAATAATCTCCAAAATAGTAAACAATTAGTATCATAATCAGCCTAGAACAACGCTGCATCGCGTTTTCGGTCACAGCGAGTAAAGTCCAGTGACGTCAACAGTAAGTTGATAGATAAACATGAGTTACTGTGGCGGTTACGTTATTAATGTCCCACCATGTGGAAGTTTTGTCCCCCTGGGTGTCTCTGCCACGATCAATTATATGGCGTCTTGCAGCAAAGCTGTAGCGGTCACCGGTGTGTTTTAAGATAGTATACATAGGTACTGTACTGTCGATAATGGCATGGCGTAGAGTGCACCATTGAATTTTCAAAAATATATGGTGTTATCTACAATATGCTGTTATTTACGCGGTTTATGTAAATGTGTGTAGGTATGATGCCTTGACACCATCGTAAAAATAATTGGCAGATCTTTACACTACAGTTAAGTTGATGGTGTCTCATACACCATCTGTTTTATATAGTGTAGGCATGTACTGTATACTACTGGATGGTATGGTGTAGACTATTGGGGACAAAACTTTCACATGGACGTCTTTTGTAACATTAACGCCGCATCACAGAAACCTGCAGCAGTTTTAAATATCACACTTGAGTAGTGGAATGCAAGCTCACTCAGTGCAAGTTTTAGCACATTATAAAAAGATCAGCTTAATTTCACTAAGCGGAGCATTAAATAAATTCGCCATAACGTGTGTTGTTTAGAATAAACTTTCCCCATATATACCAAAACAAACTAATGCTAAATGTAGACATTGCACACTGGTAAAGAGTGAGTTATTAAATACTGCGATAAACAGAATTACGGGTATCTCGAAACTGGGGGTGGGAACCCAGGCATTTTTGGTTGCGCCAGACAAAAACGGATGCCACAGTCGGTGCCTTAGTAAAGCTCCACCTGGTATTGTTGCTTTTACCCAGCAAGACACTCATAAAAAACAAGAAATTCGCAATATTTTTCTCAAATTCCAGTCAGAAGCTAACAATTCGATTGAAATAAGTGAAAATAAGCTATTTTATTACAATTTATTTACAGAAGTTATTGCAGTAATTATGAGTTGATTCAGTAACAATTTTAGCGTTTTTCGTTACAACAGTGAATTTAAAAATTTCTATGTTTTGAGGCCATGTGTGCAACCGGGGTTACACTTCTTTTATGCTACCAAACAAATTCAAGTGCCCTTGGTTCCGAACTCCGGCAAAATTTCCCGAGAATGGAAAAGCCAGATGTAAGCCAAAGTTTAATGAATGATTATAGCAGTTGCGCAACACCAATCTACAAAATCAAATCGACAAATTTCAAACTGAACACGTAGTAGGATGTTACTGGTACTAAGCAAAACATTAAATCACGCGGAATCTATGTCCGGCTTCCCTCACTTGGATCCACAGAAGAGTCGACATTCACCTCAACAAAGCTTGTGTACCAAATCTCCCCACGCACATGTCGTGATTCCTCCAGAAATGCCTTCTTCCCCACCCCTTGTTGTGACTGCCGCTTTTAAGAGAGAACCATAATCTTTTTGCGCTGGTGTACAAGGCCAGTCTTCTAAAAATATCAGTATAGCATTACCAGTCTGCTGGAGCGCCTGGGACACCGGAATTAGCTGTCGGTACAAGTACTGCATTTCGTTCTTCGGTTAGCGTTACCCATTGAGATATAAGTGCCTGTTCTCGTTCCACATCTTGTTCGCATTTTTCAGGTTTGTGCATTAGTCGCTAAAATACAATAATTTAATTATAATTATGATGAACGTAATTTCAAGAATACGTGCAAAATATTTCTACATTGGCCTTGTGTAATATCAAATTACCGTAACATGTCTTAGCATAGATAGTTAAATAACTTAATTACGTAATTTTAGCGCAACATTTATTGAGCGCGTCCTTTACTTTTATGGTTATTAAATCTACAATTTTTGTTAATTATTTAAATCTAATTTAAATTTATTTAAATAAATAATTTAAATTTACATATAAATATTTTGTTTCTTACTGCAGTTTGCAGCCTCCATAGAATAGTTATAGTGCAGCAGAAACAAAGCATACTGCTATAATGTAAACTTATAATCCTCACTAGATGTGAGAATTACAGCCGCTGCCCAGGTAAGCACCGATAGCGGGCTGGGCCGAAATAATTTCGCTCCAGGCCGACCGTTGTTTGAATCAGCAAAGGCTCGTCGACACTGCCGGGTCCAAAAATTAGAGCATCAAATTATGCATAGAATGTGTGTATGTGATGCACTCACTATACACTACAGTTACAATCAGAATTTAGTGCTTATAAAATCGAACGCAGACAAAATGGATCGAAATCGAAATTAACGCAAACTAACATTTTTTATTAAAAAATCTTTTTTCAACACAATCGAAATTCGTTAAATTAAACGCGAACTAACATTTTTTATTAAATTATTTTTTATTTTGACGCAATCGAAATTCGTTACGTTAAACGACTTTTTGATTGATTAGAAACGCAAACGATCGAAATCGAACGAAGATTCGATCGCTTTTTGAGCACTTAATTCAGATTGTAACTGTATATCAAATCAATACGGTTTTTTTATTTCATAATTAAAGCGGATACGAGAAAATGTAGAAAACTTGATGTCGAATAGCACTTGGAACTTAGAAGTTAAAACCAGGCATTCTTTTATGTTTAATTTGTTTTGGAATAGTAAGCATGACAAAATGTTTCGTATAGCTCAAATATATCTTATATTTTTATGTTTTACTAACATTATGCTAATTTCTGCACACAGTTAGGTAAGCTAGGGTTCGTTTTAAAATTTGTCGATCTTTTTAAACGCTTACTGTAAAACTATTTCTTACTTGAATTTGGTCATCCAAATACTCTCGTCGATGTGTTAGTGCATCACTCCACCTTTCTCGTAAAATATTTAGATCTTCTTCCTAAAAATAACATTTCTACACATGGACCCAAAATTTTGACAACACGATATAGTAGTTTCGACTAAGCATTGATCGTGTACACAGGCCAGCTAACATTTCGTAAAACGGTAATACAAATCAAAATTAAACCATGTTGCGGACGAAATAATATTCCTATCAATTTCGAGTTGCTTTAACACGATTAAACATTTGTCCAATATTTTAAAGCGAATGATCGCTGAGTATTATTGCACAAAAGTGACACAGTAGGAAAGTAAGTTGGACATCACGTCATTGCCGTGCCTGGCAAAAATATCGAAACAGAGATCACGTGACCGTGAATTGATTTAGCACTGGTGCCATTATCTCTTGCGGGGGTTGCTGTACAATTTATTCCACCATAAGTCTATAATAAAATATTTTCAGAGTAAATTTTTGCTTTCGTGGTCTGGATACACATGCTGTCTTTGTCG
>JASANE010026811.1:0-38549 GCA_030248225.1 Trileptium ribeirensis
CAGAGAGCCTCATAAGTTTGCTTTTGGCAATCAGGGAAGCTTTCGTATATTTTGAGGGCTTCCCCATTTAATACTGTTGGAAAGAAGATCAGCTTCTGGTCCAGGGTCCACCCGTTTGCGTCAGTCAAGTTGTCATACGTAGCCAGCCAGGCTTCAAAGTCCTGTCCATCGGCTCCTGAAAATGGTGGGATGTCCCGTACTTGAATAATGGGACCCGTCGTCGTTCGCTGCGTCAACTGCTGCAGAATTGCAACTAGACGGTCTCCCGAAACAGTGGGAGCTGGTCCATTTGTACTACCAGCCGTAGCGGCAGTGCCACTTCCTACATTCGTCGTTCCCGCTGCGCTACTTACTGGCGTCCTATTCGCGCTCGCTGGTAATGACATTTTTGAGCCGAATTTAGATATTAATTCCTATTTGTTTTGAGTTTGTGTGGCGTCCGTGGTCCCAGTCTGACGTGGGTACGGATGATATAATATATAATTGCTATATGTGTTTACTTTATGCGGCGTTCACGTTATAATGTCCCCGCTGTTTGGAACTTTTGACCCCCTGTAGTCTCGACCCTACCGTATAGACAGTCAGGGTGACACCCATACTGTAAATCAAATGCCGAGGGTGTACGACACACCCTTAGCTGCTACATTTTTTCTAGACAGTGTCGTACACACCCTTAGCTACCAATTTGGCGCGAATTAACTATAACGGACACCGTCTGTAGCTAATGCGGTTTATTAGTCAACTGTCCTGTGGAGTTTCTCCTAAATTCTCGATATTTGTATCTTTCCCATATGAACATTGCTCAAATAATTCCTAACACTGTCTATAAAACAGCCAGAAGACACGGTGTGCCTGACACTGTCAGGAAGTGGTAATACGCGTAACTAGCTACCGTTGAATAAATTTATTAAAAACATGGGGGTGTCTAAGACACCCTGTTGTCAACAGTGTGTCTGACACTGTGTGGGGTACATAGGTTCCAAATGTTGGGGACATTATAACGTGAACGCCGCATTACTGCGGAATCTCTACTGTTAAGCGGAATTTCAGTTCCCTAGAATCCTCGTGTACTTATTCCTTAGGTATGCGACTGGGTGTGTAAAATTTTCGCCTCGCTCGACTAACCCTATCACATGTATTCGGTGCTCCTATTTCGGCAGATACCTTCCGCCTATGTATTTCAATAATTTCACAACACCAGCGAAAACCCCTTCTTTATCTCGTTCTGGCACACAACACCACCGCTTTGGGTTCGATGACCACAACTGGCGCCTACCGAGGTTTTATACTCCTAGTTACGTCGGCGAAGTTTCCGGCTTCGACACCTCCTGTTTTCAAAATAGGCTAAGGTTTACCAACAAGGTCAATTCACGATTAGTGTGTCAAAACGTCGGTAAAGGGGCGGTTTACACGGAAACGGCTAGAAGAGTCACCCCCTGATCAAGCAAATTCAGTAAAGTTGACTAGGCCCCTAATCCGGAGATACGTGCCGTATAGTACATGTAAAAGAACATATATTCATTAACTCCTACCTAATCACCAGCACTTCATTAGGATATTCATTATAAACACCGCCGCACTAAATGATCATAACAATAAAATAAAATAGAACAATTACAACCAGTGAGATCAAATACTGACCACGACTTCAATTGATTGAGCGCTATTCAATGTCCCCTGCAACAACGCTGTATGACACCTTCGTTCGCTTATCGGTCCGTCGAAGCCCGTTAGGTGGCGATCTCGGCGTGATGTCGAAGCACGATGTACACGATCCGGCTGCGGATGTACGATCAACACGATATTGCCCCGTGGTCCGATTATTTAGAACAATCCCGTGGCGACGTCTACGGTGCGATCGGTCGTAGAGCGTTCAAGCAGGCAAGCAGCAACACAGCCAATCTCTACACGGATATGGTACTGGCCGGACGAAATAATAATATTCACTCCAGTTCAGTCAATTGTTCGACCGGGAGACACGGTGTCGTCGATTGGTTGAGTAAATCGGCGATATTAATCAGTTCCTTCACTGCAGTCCTGAATTACTACCACTGGCACGATTATAATAAAGTCAATCACGTATTAAATCGCGGATTATATCGCTTACGCAATCCAACACGTTGCCAAATTAGCTTATAATCCTAAAATATTAATACTAACGGTCCACTGTACCATGCACCCGGAAGCATGACCACCGACTACGGGCATCACCGGACAGACTATCACCACCTCCATAGAGCCCATCATGTTTTATTCCTTGATATCATTCAATTAATCTCGGGTCCGGCTCACGCTGCCCGGGTTAATGTCAGGGCTTTATAGATTTGGCTCAAAAACATCCAGTCCAACCGTGCTAGATGGACAGAACAACTCACACTTCGTGAGTCGACTCAAAACAGCAGCGTTGGACCCTGTGACCGCGTGAGCTGAACCTGGTTGCAGTCATCTGTAACTACCAGTAACAACTACTAACATTGCTTTACCAAACGTTTATTACAATTTGCACTTACGGGACGCAAACACACATTCTCCCTCAACATGCATTAAACGGCGAAATTCGAACGGAACGTTGGGGTTGCGAGAGGTCCCGAGGTCCGGTAGATAGTGAGTTAGTACTCGGTAATTTCCCAAAGCTTATGGACACCGGCTCACGGCGTGGCCCCCACTTTAAATATGTACTAGGACCAGTTCTGGCCCTAAGGGATCCCAGCTGCACCACTCTCAATATTCACAGTGGTGCCCGGACAACCCCGGCTTACACGATTCCCTGGCGGACCCTAGTCTGACCGATGGGAACCGCTTAGCTTAGCAGGTTGCCGGCGGGTTTACCAGGGTGTTCGGCCTGGCCCCTATAATGGCCCACGCGTCTAACGGTATGGAGGTCCCCCTGAGGGAGGGTCATCCCCTAAGCCTGCTCACAGGTAATAAGGCTGACCCGTCATTCCCTCGATCCCAATGATTGGGTCCGAACCACGTTCCAGAGAGGAAGTTTCATTGACGGTTGGACCCGTTTCCCGAAAGAGTTAGACGGGTAGAGGGGCGACCTGTAAAATTAGGCCTTTTGAACAACAGAGGCAAAAGTTTTATCCTAGTTTCGGGCAGGGCTCAGCCAACTGGGCCTGGTCGGTCTACAGTATTTGAGGGTTATTCCGAATGTGGGGAAATATTTGTCTGGATACACAAAGGGACCTATGTGCTGAAACAAGTTACTGACGGGGCGGGCGGGGATGCGAGCACGAGCGAAGTTGGCTAAAGCGTTCAGAAAATTTAAGTTGGCTGTGGGGGTGAAATGTCACCGGGTTTGGGTGGAGTTGAAATTTAACTATGAAACAGTGAAGCAAACACTTAGGTGGGTAGCAGGGCCAGTGTGGCAGAAAAATGGTAGAGTATGTGCGAGCAATAGAGGAGGCGGCGTGCAACAACGGAACAGGCACTTAGGACGAGCAGTGTTAAACATACCTTGGAGAGGGCCCTACCTTTTTATTGCAACAGAGTGTCTTGCTTGAATCAATCTACTCCGCCTACCAAAGTAACACGCAAAATTGTTTTACTTGTTGGCTTTGCCTTTTTTGCTAAATACAACATAAGTACACGACAAAACGAAGATATTACCCACTTGGGTGTACGTAAAAAGACATTGCATTATGTATAAACAAGAACTATGCTTGAGCAAACGTTTCACGCGACCAAAACTTGCCCCTCCCCCCTTGCCGTTGGATGACGAAATGATCCTTATGAGCTCCAATGTGTGCTCTTTTAGAAACGCGGAACCCTCAACCCAAAATTTGCTGTTACAACCTTAGCCGTAGATTATTCCTCGCGTTGGACGCCTGGCATTTTTGTCACTGTAGACGACCCTGAAGTTCTGAGATGTCCTTGCTAAATAGCTGAAGCACGGGCGCAGCACTTACGGGAGCGCGAGGCATCCGACGGACACCTCAGCACCCGCAAGGGCCGCCCCTATTCCTATGCCTAAGCGAGAAAGTTTTAAAGCTCCGGGAGGTGCCCCGAGCGGGCCTCTTCCACGCGTCCGCAGCAGAAGAGTCCACCCGAGCCAACGAAACTCCCCATAGGTTCCGATGTACCAAAGTTTATATTCCTAGTGTCCCGTGCATCAATTCCCGTGAAGTTTCCTGAAACGCATCGAATGACAACCGTGCTCACCGATAAATGAATTCAAGACTGAAATTTACAACACATTTTAATACCGGCAAGCGAGGCACCCACTAGGCACCCTCAATCGGCACTAACCAGTGGGTGGGGAACCAGTCGAGCATGGGGGATCCTTTTTTCAATTTTGTCCTGAATTTGACCACAACTTTGTCATAAACTCACCCACTCTCCGCCGCGCGGGCGCAGCACTTACGGGAGCGCGAGGTATCCAACGGAAAGCAAAACCGAACGACGAAAGAAAGCCTCGGGCGGGACTCTTCCACACGTCTGCATGCTGAAGAGCCCACCCGGGCGAACGAAATGCTGAAAAAGCCGAAGCAAAAGCAAATGAGAAAAACCAAAACTGGCGATGGCCGCCAAAACCCGACCAAATTTTAGAAGATAACGACTCGACTGGTCCCATTTGTGAACTAGGCTTAGCTCTTTTATACTGCAGTATCGCCTCCCCTCCCTTTTTCTTTAATTCGGCCCACTCATCCTGACATGTCCCTGACATCGTTGAGCTATAGCGAAGAAAATTTAACGATTTAAAACAACCACCTAGAAATAAAAACATGCACATAACTCCTAAGCAAGCATATAGACAACAACAGCAGTCAGTGTACGACAAAATAATGTAAAGGCCGACGTTAGCTGCGACAAAATCAGGACAGAAGCCGTTTTTGCTGTGGGCAGTGGCCGAAGCGTGCCAAGTCCGCCCTGTAAACAACTAAACCTCGCCCTGGTCAGGGCGAGAAAAATTTAAAAGCAAAATATAACGGCGCTCAGGGCGCCGTTTTCTCCTAGGGATATCGGCACGTTTTTGCCGATATCTCGAGATCTAGAAACAGTAGGCGGTCCGAGGCAGGACCAGAATCATGCCCTGGCAGACCGGCTACTGATGAAAGTTTAAAATTTAATGTTTCTTTCATAGGAGGCCTGTCAGAGGCCGATTTAGGCGCCCATAAATAAGAATTTTGGGGTCCCGTTTAAGTTTAGAGGATCCTGCGCGGACCCGTTGGGGTGGGCGGCCCCGGTTTTCAGGTAAACGATTAGGGTGAGACCCGATAAGTGTCCCGGGCTCCGAAAATCGGGGAGTTTTGATTATTTTAGATGCCCTTTGGGACCTGGAAAATTGGAGGCTTAAGCGCCTTTTCGGGGGTCCATAAGTATTTAGGGGATCCAAAATTTTAGACCCGCCGGGGCGATCTGACACCCCAGTAGTGTCCTTAAGAGTATTCAGTTACCCCTGTTCCCTTAAAATTTGTGGGAAACTCAAAAATTGAATTTTTTGTACCGCACCCCTTAAATAATGTTTGAGAAAATTTTGTATCCTGGAATACTCTGTTTTGATTCTCTTAGACCGAGGATTTCGATCACCTACGACCCTCCTTGGGCTCATCCGGGCATTCCTTGGCCCAATAATATATACGTATAAATACCACATGTGTAATGCGTACTAACGAACAGCAGATATTGTAATATAATGATCATCCGGTGTGTGCGCTGGGATCGGCCCAGGGCGACCCGTTTTCATGTAACGCCAAAAATCCCGATAAAATCGGTTGGTCCCCCGGCCTCTCCGATCGCACACCCCTACTCAGCGCAAACACAACATCATATATAATACAATGCACAAGCAATTTATATACACAGTACGACAGTGATTTGTTTCACGGGGATCGACCGGACACCCCTAATAGTGATCCTTTCTTTCATATTTGGTGCCAAAATCACCCCGGGCACCTTCGGGCGGTGGAGTGTGATCTTACAAGAATAGTACGTAAAATACGGCATTTTTATTTCACATTAATAATGACCTGATACAATGATATCAAACGGAGGCCACACTCCACCGGTATCCGGTCGTCCATTCCTGTTTTCCTATGAAATTTGCTACGTTTTGAGCGTTTCCCTGTTTTCATAAGATTGGGCTGTTACAGTATATATACGTAGTGAAACGGGATTATTTAATATTAAGCTAGTGCTCTTAATTTGTTTCGTATCGCTTATATATACACAAATATTCTGTTCGTCTTTGTCGAGTGACTGATTTAATGCTGATTTGATCAGCATAGGACTACGTATTAAAGAGAGTGACTATTTATTGTCACTTTCTTTGAAAATTAGAAATAAACTACTTGTCACAATCCATTTTTCACCGAGGAACTCTTCAAATCCAATTTTCACCGAGTAACTCTTCAATTGTTGCATCCTTGCGTTAGTTTCCCCAGATGTTGCCATTTGGTTACACTATCAGTTGTATGTGTGTATAATAATTTGGCAGAGAGAAATCCTCCTGGCCTAGTGGTAGCCTCGTGGCCTCAGATATCTCGGAGTCGAACTCAACAGGGTCTTATTTCTTCGCCGACTTCGCTGTGCCCGTTCACACTGCTGTTGTTTCGCTAGATAGTAGATAGAGACAGTAGGAATCTCGTTAATCCATTGTGTCTCTAAGACTTTAAAGAGACTCAGTATACTGAGCATACGCCTGTGCTTTTACGATAAGCTAAAGTACCTATTGAGGTGTATTCTATGCGTAAGTCATAGGTGTCTGTTGGGGAGGGGAAGTATTAGGTTATATCGTAAGTGTTGGATCCCCAAGCCACATTTACCTTCCGCTTTAGTATCCAGAACGCTTCGCACACACACCGCTTCACCCATCAACTTTAGCGAAAATTGCCAATAATAAGTTGAAAGGTGCCAAAAAATTGGAAAAATTGGTAAAAAATTGGAAATTAGGAAAAATTTATCGACAATTGGCAAATTGGGGCAAATTTTGAGTTCCTACTGACAACGATGCCGCTCCCGACGACGTCTCTCATTCCTCGACGACCACTCCCCCTCTGTCCGACGACTTCTCCTCCTCCCGACGACCTTTCCCTTTCCCCCGACAACCTATTTCCCTCCCCGACGACCTCTCCTCTCTTCTGAGGACCTCCCATCCTCGAGACCATGTAGCCCGTTCTAAGCTGACCTAAGACCTGAGTCTATGACCTAAGTCTAAGCCAGAGATCCGCCGCCCTCAGGACTACCCCAGTAAGCTATTTTTGCAAATTTACACACTTCAATTTGATTTGGGCCGAGATAATGTCGCTAACTGCTTAAAGTGTATCGGTAAGCAATCTGTAGCATGGCAGTCAGCGACAGAGAGTTCTACAATTATTAATGCTGTAGCAGGCGTTCGCAAAGCAAAACGGTATCTGCTTTACGTATCCAGGCGTAGTGTCGTAGACGGCGCGTATGCTCGTGCTAGACTAAAAGCGAGAAACATCTATCGACAAGGAAGGAAGCTAGTTGGATGGGTTTTCGTGATTCAAGAAATATAGCAACGGCTATGCATAAACTACATATTCACTGTTTAACACCGATGTATAATTTGAGGCGAATGAATTACATATAGGTTTGAAACGCCAGAGGAAAGCTTTGACACGCAGTAGTAGAAAGCACAAGCTTATCCTTACCGTCCTGTTTTGTCGTGTTGTATTATAATCGTTTGTGTTTTATATAAATAAGAAAAGTTCAACATGCCGCCTTGCTTTATTTTATATTCAGTTATACAGTTTGTTTCTTCAACATGCTGCTACAGTTTGCACTTTTTTTCAGGAGACCGAAACATGTATTATTGGTTTGTACTATTATATGTTTTCCAACCGGTATCAATCAATAATGTTGTTTGTGTTGTATGATTGCCGCGAATAGCTTTGCGCATGAAAAATTTTTTGATCCACATAGGGTACCTGCAAAAATTGGAGGCTTGTCCACTTCCAGAATTTCCGTATCAGAGAATGTTTTCAGGACCTCAAAGCCCAAAATTGTACCATGTATATCGGGGCTTTGGAAGTTCATCATTATTAACTTTAACTTATTCTGCGTGCAGATTCGTAATAGTTCATTCTTTGGCACATACATCCCTACCAACCAACCAGCAACCTTAATCGAAAGGTTTCTCGCTTACGGATATATTGTACAACAATTCAGATCCCTATCCCATGATTTTTGCCACAGCATCGATTCCACAAATCGCTGAGTTTTTCGGGCAGATACACAGTAACACAGCCTTTCAGATAGCCTCATTGGAAGAAACGAACCACCGAACCTTTTAAACAGCGCTCAGTAAAGGAACAATTTATTCGTTTCGAAATAGTGCCCACTGCCCAATATAGGGAGACACGAAGCGGCTACTAAACAAAGTCCCCTTATTATTTCGATATCGGCTGCCAAAAACAACCACCAAGTTTTCAGGACATTGTTCGTAAATGGGACGACTGTCTTTTTATGGCGATAAGTTATACGGAGTTATCTAGTCACTTCGACAATAGCGCTTAATACTAAATATGTGGAATTATGAACTTTGTTACGGTTATACAGCTCCCGTCGATCGCCTCTAGCTGAGGGGTCAAGGTTTGAACCGTAGTCGACCCGGGCAGCGGGTACCCGTACCCGCGCACATTCTTCTGCCGCGTCGCTGTAAGAATTCATGATACAAAAATTGTATGTGTGTTTACAACGGTCTACAATGACGCGTTTGTTTTTATGCGAATCTCACTATGTGAGAATGAGTAGGTATCGCTCCACGAATGGGACGCCAAGAAATAGCAACAATGGCAATCATTGATGGTTGTTGGATTTATTCTCCTCTCATTGACTGTGTTGCCATAGGAGCCATAACTAGTGCCGTCCAAGAAACGTGGGTTTACGGAATGGTATAGCTGGTAGTCACCAAAGAATTTTGAGGGGGAGCCATCCATTGAAAGGTAGGCCAAAAATCATCACACAAAATCTGCACCCAAATACGAATATGACTAAGTATCATACGGTTACATACACAATCATTACCTTAGGAACTTTTTCTTAAAATATTAGCATTTGAATTCGTCGAAGCAACAACGCATACCAGCTAAACGTATCTGGAAACGCATCTCATCTACATTGAACCGATACTGCAGCGCAGTGCAGGCTATTACTTGCGTTATTGTGGCTTCTCGGAGCAAATCCACGAACCCCTGGTTGGAGGATTCTCGAGAAGACTCCACATATCGTCGATCTTTTCTGAGGAGGTTTTTGTGCCATAGTTTTCCAGGATGTAGTATATCGTTTATTACCGGTCTTTGGATGTTGCAGCTTGAAGGGTTTAGCATCCGGAGTTAAATCCATCATCATGAGCCCAACTATTAAGGAATAGCCTGACTGCAACATCATCTGTCAGCCTTATGCAAAAGTAACACAACATATAGAAAAAATTTAAATAAACACGATTTACGAGACCAGTCAATAAACGAACTAAATCAGAAAAAGGGGCAAATCCACTTATATTTCTGATTACATATTTCGATCAATTAAAATCTGGTTAAATCAACTTTATCAAGTAGTTTCTTGAAATTATCTGCACTAGACGCATTAATATTAATGCTTGATTCATTACCATAACTGGCAGTTGGTTCCATGCATTTACAATTCGACCAGTCAGAAAATGATCCAAAGCGTTAGTTTTGTGTTGTGGTTTCTTAAGTTTAACATAATGACCTCTTGTGAAAGTTACACAAGACAGTTCAACTAGGTCCTTATATCAAGCAGAAAAATTCCTTAGCAAATTTTGGGTGTACCACCTCTGCTAAACCAATTCCACGTATTATACCGCATAGTTTAACCTGAACGTTTCGAACACACCGTCGTCTATACAGCAGCCGGCATCTCTAGATCACTTTTATGAGCAACAGTTCAACGCGATTGTTTCACTTTATTATTCAACATTGCCTTAAAATTTTAGATGTGAATAAAACCGCACTTTATATTTCGCGTTTTAAAACACGTCATTTTCCTATGTAACATTGCATTTTTTTTTGGTGTTTATGTATAATATGTTATTATATATGTATTATATTTGTTATTATATTATTTTATTTTGTGGTGGATGGATATGAGAATACGTGGTAGACAGACAAACATATAGAAGTTGAATTTTTTTGCTGGGTACGTACGTAATTAGGAACGACAGTGCTACATCTAAGATACGGCATC
Source organism: Trileptium ribeirensis (assembly GCA_030248225.1). Classification (NCBI taxonomy): domain Eukaryota; kingdom Metazoa; phylum Nematoda; class Enoplea; order Enoplida; family Thoracostomopsidae; genus Trileptium; species Trileptium ribeirensis. The sequence continues at coordinate 10,174 of JASANE010026811.1, forward strand.
AGTCAGAGAATTGTTCTTTTATTCGTTGTTTGTTTTTTTAACTGATGATAGACATGGTTATTTTAGCTCGCAAATCCTTGTCAGCTCTGTTTTCCGGCACTTTTTCCGTTTATCTTTAGACCGGTTCTTTATCTCACAAAGCTTTTTGTCAGCTTCTTCCTTTGCCAACATTTTAGGTATTATTTTTAAGCAGGCAGATACATAAATATTTCGGATCACGTAATATCACCCTACAACACGGGTGAAAAACTTATGAGCACAGAACCCAGTAAGACAAAAACGAAAGATTATTTGGCCCTGATTGGGCTGAGGGAGAAAAATCAGAGAAGTGCCCCACCATCTTTTCAGTATAGCCCCCATAGTCTCCGGACACCCAATCATCTCTTACCCACAAAAGGGTCGCCCCTTCTCAGGTTATTTCTGAACCTTGGGTAAGCTTAATATTAGGCATAGACTTAGGCTTAGCCATAGCGCATACATGCTCGAGGTCCGAAGTCCACTTGTCAGGGGTATACCACCTGTCATGGGGGTTGCCGAGGTCTCCGGTGGGAGGGTGGCTTGGAGCCTCAGAGGGTAAGCTCCTAGCCGCAAAGTATGTATGCCTTAGCCTTAGGCTTTGAAAGACAAAAGTTATACGAATATCCGAACTACAAAAAACTTGACATGATACGCTAGTGGGAAACTTAAACTTATCTCTCTGAAACTGAAACCTGGACGAAGTAGATAAAGTATCTACAGGATTGCGACTTCAGAGTGGTCAAGCAAGATAGTGATGGCGACTCAGGGCTTCCTCTTTTGCTCGAACAGTATGGGAGCTGCCTTCTCCTCTATTACTACGCAGACGGTCCAGAGCAAAAAAAGTTCTAGCTGTATGAGATGGTTGTTACATAACAATATGTCGACTAAGTGGCTACCAAGGTTGCAAAACGTTGCGTCGTACATCCAACCAATTTCGCAGACACGATTTGATAAGTGGGCTGACAGTTTCGTAGGACAGCTTTGGTCAAAATACATATAATGTGAGAAAGAGAAAACATAAAATATCAAATGCATCATGTTTTAATTCTTGCCTTATTAAAAGATTATATTTTGAATAGTGGAGGGGACTGTCCCCCCACTTCAAAAAGTGAGGGGGACCAGTCACACCTTCCCCCCCTTATCTGCGCCCATGCACCCAACCTATAATCTATGGAAACGTAAAACTAGACGCTGCACTGACACCGTTTTAGTATCGTTGGCAAGAATTAAATTCGGAACTTATTAATTTTGTAAATAAGCAAAGATTTTAGTGCTAAAGGAATCAGCCAGTGGCGGATCCAGGAATTTCTGACGGGGGGGGCGCACCCTTATAACATTCCTGATATATATATGTATATATACGCTGATATATGGAATTTTAAGGATAGTCTAACATGCACAAAGTTTAAAAAATCAAGTACTTATTACACTGGCGTTAGGAATCGTGGCGTTTATGGCATAAAAAACTAAAAAAACAGCATAAATATTGATGACCAGTCAGTGATCCCGTTTTAAAAAATTTAAAATGTGCCAAAAATTTATGAACCTTGGCTATCCCGACGGGGGGGGGCGCCCCTCCCCCTCTGTATCCGCCCCTGGAATCAGCTTATCCAGGCTGGCCATAAAATGTTCAATCCATATTCTGGATTATTCGATAAGCTTACCTCTGGTATGGCTCCTGGTTTAACACTTTTAATTTTAGCACCAAAGGTCTCAGCACATGAATATAAGTCAGAAAATGTTTATTCCATCTAAATTCCTGACAAATCGGTAATCGGAGTTTTAATTATTTCAGCTCCGTGGCACCACTATGGAATAACCTAACATAAAGCCTGCGTGATCCTAATATAATTTCAAACTTTAAATCTCGACTGAAAACTTTCCTATTTCCTGGAATGAACCATATAATATTAACCTGAGTTGTGTTATAGCCTTTTGTTCGCTTATGCGCCTTCGTAACATTTTCAAAGAAATTAGCGCATTATAAATTCGTTATTATTATTATTATTATTAGTCTTAGTTTTGGTGTGGTGTCAGGTCTAACACAACACCGTTAGTTTTCTATGATACCCAAGCGATCAGCTAATCAACAGGCAGTTACGAAAACTATGATTAAACCACATTTCGGTTTGTCTTGAATAAACACAGTTGATTTTGGTAGCAAAGGAACTAGCTCATCAAGGCAATTCATAAAATGGCCATTTAATCCATAATCTGAAGAGTGATATACAATTCAGTACATATCGTGAAAGCTTGGTGATTACACAAACATATATAAGAGGGCTTTCAGCTGGACCCGTCCAGAATGTGTCGTACATTTAGGGTCAGTGGTGGCCCCGTGAAATTAGCTGGAAATACCTAAATAGTGGTCGCACTGAGGCAATAGGGAACGATACGACCCTTCCGCCACCATATTCATTCAGCAGGCCTTATAATAATAATAAGCGATTTATAATGCACCAATTTCATTGAAAATGTTACATTGGCGCATAGGCAAACAACAGGGTATAACACAAGTGAGGTTAATATTATATCATATTGTGTCGTCTATTCCAGGAAATAGGAAAGTTTTCAGTCGAAATTTAAACTTTGAAATTGTAATACTAGAATCACGCAGGCTTGATCGCAGGTTATTCCATGCAAGTGGTGCAAGGAGGCTGAAACTGTTGCTGCGCGAAACGTCGACGTTGAGTATGCGGCAGGCCGCTAGGCGACAGTTTGACCACTTACAGTTTGACCATATCGGCGATATACGACGGTGCGCCGGTAGAGATGACGTTGAAGAGAAATTTTGGGAGGCAGACCTATTTCTAATTATTCATACAACGACTGACCAACTTGCCATATTTTTGGGAGACGACCCATACGGCCGGCCTCAGGCATATCTCTGGGGAACGGGACACGTTCCTCTTGTCCCCCGTGATTGCGCCCATGCCGTGTCCACCAGTCTTGACTGGGGGAATGGAATATTATTCATGAGGGGCAATTCCTCCCAGTTGAATCCTGGGGTCCCACAACTGAGATGAGCTGACTGTAAAGTACTGTATGTATATAACTGTCATAAAACGTAAAAAATGTGTAATTTAGCATCTCATTGGAATTGTGCTTGCGTAAGTAGGGAAAATTTTAGTTACGTACTAGTTCTGCAGCGAGATATTTGAAGACTCTGACCCAAAAGCAGAAATTAGCATACATATTTTTTATCATTCGAGAAAAAGTGGTGATGTTTAATCCGCCATGAAAGTATACGAGAGCGTGAACTGCGGGACGCTAAAATGTACGTGGACGGGCATGAACGGGGGAACCTGAAGTAGGGCTAAATTAGCATTGCATTCGTTTTCACGCGGACTTATATTTGAAGGTTGATACATATAAAATATTTTGGATACATGTCTTTAATTATTGACATTACCTAAATTTTCTATTCTTAGATCCTATTTTTTAAAGAATTTCTTAGCGTAGGATTACACAATTTAATTTACTGCTATTCTCCCGTCGCAAGTCGAAAGCAATTTTTGGAGAACGATGCTTCGATAACGCCCCAGTTTATAAATTCGATCATGCCGGTAAATATTATATTAAAGCATATATGTACCTTAGCGTCCTGATAGGCCAATTTATATTAACAGAGCATAAAGAGTATGCCATTTCACATCACTCTAACGTTAACCTGTGTTTGATGACGAGGGCATTTTCGACTTAACACCTTTCCTCATTTCTGTGGGGGGGTCGACCCTTATATTTGGAGTGTGATGGGTTGGATAACTGTGCTTGATACAACCGATCCCCCATTAAAACGCGGCGGGTCCGAGCTGAAATCTTGTGGGCAACCCTCAGCCTGAAATGAGGGGGTAACGTTATATAAAAGCTAAATCCTAGGGTAGACTAATTTGCATGCAATTAAATGTTTTGTAAGAACCTGAGGTCAAAACGTTTTGAAAAACTGGCCACCGTGGCCAATGCTGATATTAGCAATCCGTCAGGGGCTTAGCCAATGGAGGTGGCTGGTCGTGCCTACCCTTCGTGCAGCGATCTTGGCCCCCGTGGAAGATAAATAAGAAGGCACCTGTTTTGTGCGCTAGATGCGGTTAAGCTCCGCCCCAATTAACAAATCCAGTGCCCTTAGATGGAGAAATTCCTGGCTACGCCTAGCAAAGCGCTTTCGGCCTTCATTGTAGTTTCATAAAGCACCGGATATTTATATACGACGTTTTATATTTGTATGCAGCTGTTTATTCAACAAATATCTTAGTGTAATCTGTAAATCGTTACTTATTCATTTGCCACTACTAGTACTTACTACTTGCTCCTTAGGCCACACCATGCCCCAATTTGGAGGCCTCATCACACCCATGGGGCCACTCACATATTTTGAATTTTTTGCACTTCGAGCAGACTAATATGTGAATTTGTCTCCAGAAAAGAAGCACTGAAAATTCTTGAGTGTTCTCTAACTTTTCCAAACTTCGATAAAACTTTCCTACGTTTGGCCTAGTTGTGCCAATTTTTACCCAGTTTTCCCCACTTTTTCGCTAATTTACGCAGCTCCTTCGGAGTGAGGGGGGAGGCGGCAGAGCCTCTGGGCTCTCTTATATTATAGGTCGGCGCCCCTGACATCATACAATGGGGGATCACATCAAAAAATATCATAGTGGGTTCCTGACAGGGGCCTCTCACATCCCTAAAACCAGCCCTGGCTACTAGTCTCGCATCCCAGGTCGGTCTCCGCTTATGATGAGGTCCTTTTTAATTCAAAATTAGAGCCATGTTATTCTTAAGTCATATAATTACTAAAACATCAATTCTTGCTGTTACGTTTAGTTTGAATGCTGATATTGTCTCGTTATATGCGTCTCGCTACACATGTATGTACTATGCGCAGGTATACATAATGAATCCCAGACATATATGATATTATCTTGTATATTCTTATAATTCATACTTAGCTTACGATTCAGATCAGATTCAGGTAAATAATTGATACGGTTAGTATATATATATATAATTGTGGAACCAAATATAAATATAATTGATTAACAATTCTGCCGCTGACGTGTTTGTGAGATTAGAGGTATAATTTATCGAATCAGTTAATTTCAATCCGTCATCCCGAAAAAATAACAAAAATCATGTTAACAAATTAAGCAAAACTCATGAATGTATATTTATGTGTATATATGAGCGTATTTTTGGTGCAAGTTCCTTACCTTCACATTACAACATATCTGACAATATTCAATCTCTCGATAAAATGACAAGGATCAAAAAAATTTAGGCGACCGAAAAAGGCTATTATACCCATCTAGACTCCTTCTGCTTAATTATTCCGCAAATTCTTTAATACACCTAGCAAATTTCAATCTTATATAAAGTAAAAAATAAAACTATTAATTTTAGATAACTACACCTTATAAAATATACATAGTAAATTCAGATCATGTCTAATGCCTCCCACAAAGTATATCTCATGTCTAGTTTTTCCCGTATGGTTGACGGGTGAACTTATTATATCTTGTCTCTCTGATAAAGTTTATTACGTCGACAGTATTAGCTCCCTCTGTTAGCAAAATTTTAAAGAATTTCTGCAGAGTTTTAGCAATTTCATTTAGCAAAATTTTTATCGGGGAACATGAATTTCTAGATATTTTGACTGCACGAACCTGGCGTGTCGCCCCCCCCCACACACGCCTCCCAACGCAAACATCTACCAACCCCCTTGCTTGCCGATGGATCTTGGCCTGTATGTGTAACTAAATACGTGGCAGTTATTTTGACCCTACAAAATATGTTAATTATATACCTTTTTATAAGTTAATTTGACCAGGATATAATAAATATATTGTGTAAAGTTGTTAATTGTGTAAAACATTACAAACTGTTAACCTTTCAGAGTGTCGATATACCATACTATTAAACGTGATAAATTACAAAACGTGAGCGGAGCATGGGGTGATTTTAAAAGTTGTATAACACAAACTAATTAGCTAATTAATTTACGAATTAGCACATACGGCAAGTTTTAGAGCTTCAGAAATGTCATATTCGTGATCAGCCACATCGAAAACCCCCACGTGCATTGTTTTTTCATATCTGAGCACTTTAAAAATTTTCAAAAAATTAGCTAATTAATTAATAATTAGCTAATTAACTACTAATTAGCATGGTTTTAACATCCTCGAATAGTAATAAACACCGGATTCGTAATCAGCACGGCAAGATGTACTGTACGTAGCAATATAATAGCTTTACACTAATTATTCATTGAAAAATAAACATTTTTTGGAAATGCTAAAAATTAGTTAATTAGTGCTTAACTAATTAGTTAATTACTAACAAACTAAAACAAATTTTGACAAAAGTATATCTTTTGCACTTGAAGGATATTAGGCCTTTCACAGAAAAATATTTAAGTCGGCCCAGTAGTTATTGAGTAGTTTGACAGACAGACAGACTGTCCCGATTTTGCTCCCTCTGAGGAAAACAAAAATGCTTCGTTTCGCTCCTGTCAACTATATATATTGTTTTATTTTTTGTTGCTTACCATATATTTTTTCGAACAGCATAATGATTGATTGAATCAAGTACGATACTGTGCGCATCAGCAGAACAGTTCAAGTGCAAGTGTGACAGTAGTCGATTAGTTTACTTAATTAACTTATGCAGTTGTGCCTGCGATTGCACGGGGCATCCATCTTGATTCACCTTTCGCCATTTGTTTCTCTTACTTGATTAGTAATGGCGTAATAAAGAAATTACTATGTGAATAATATGTATGATTTGTATTGCTGCAAGCCCAAATTGTCTGTTCCAGTGGCCCAGATCACAGTGTAAAATACATTACACACGATTATGAAATGTTGATTTTGTGCTTTCGAAGTCGACTGTAATAATAATAATAACGGGATTATAATGAGCCAGTTTCATTCAAAATGTTACAAAAGCACATAAGCCTAACAACAGGCTATAACACAACTCAGTTTAATATTGTATCATCCTGTATTAAATCGTCCTTCTATTATCGACTGTTATGGAGTAGTAATAATTACTGTAATTTCTGTAGTTTAGTATTATATTCACCGCTGTCCAGTTTACCACAGTAATGGCGCTTGTATTACGGACGTACTTGCGTACGATTATTTGCCATCGAAGATACATTTGGCGTAAATTTGTGCTTTTGACGTTGATTATTCTTCTATTATTGATGATTACATCGGTCAGTCAGTGGAGGCATGAACGGACACTTGTGGCTGAGGTCTTGCGGTATTACGGTTTCGCTGGACGCATCAAGACGAGGCATATGGATGTATGCAAACTGCCCGAACTTGACCCGTTTAATCCGGAAATACTAAGTCTTATAGACAAAGTGCCATCTATTCAGTGTCGTCAACTGTGGCCCGAAAATGTAGTTGAAGTCAATAACGGAAAGCTGACGTTTAATATATCGACTCTGCTTGTGCTACATGAATTACGAGTTGATCAGCTTGAATGTAAATACAGGTGAGGTATTATAAGATGTTAGTTATGTAGACCCGGGATCAGGAGCTAGCCCCCCCCCAAAAAAAAAAAGAAAAATGTGCGCACACGCTGGGGTTCTATTTAAGAATGAGTTTTCGTATCTCGCGCTCCCGGGTATCTGTTATAGTTCCCGCGTCCCTGGATTTAGCCTTTGCAGTAATATCTGTCGAAAGGCGTATGTGCCCTATTATAGGTCATGGTTTGCGTAGTTGGTCCGCGAGTCTTTTCATGATCTGTAAAATGAGTGTCTCAAACTTGTGTTATATATGCGTGTGTATTAGTATTAATCGGTAAGAATATCTCAATACGATTTCATATTTGAATAATCCGGATATCCTAACATTGCATTTCATGACTGATTGCAAAATTTTACTGGTATGGAAAGACAAATCCTTGATTCGATAATGCAGAAATGACACTACAGATATGCTTTTATGCGACCATCTGTGAAGGGGCTTTTGTTGTTATATCTATACATTTTGGCTTTACGCGATCAATTTTAGTGTGTACTACATTTGGCTTAAGTCAAGGAGACGAAGCGCTTCATTTGATCGTTTCGGTTACTGGTCAGTTGGAAACCCAATGTACTTCATATCAAAACTGTACAACAGATTGTGAGGCTATGCATCACATATTGGTCGATGGGTATTGGGTAGAGGAAGGAAGCACTGTAAACGTTCGCAATATTTAAATCTAGATCCCACTTCGATGTTAAATTAAGTTGCCAATTCGTAAGTAAGCAAGGATGTAGCCAGGAATTTTGAAAAGGGGGGGGGTTGCGGCACGCAGTGGGTACCTAAAAGGGGGTCGCGCTCAGAAATGTAAAAGCGGGGTCCAGAATTAGTATATTAAGTACGCCATAAACAAGGAAAAATGCAACTGTTGCCAAAATAGCGAATTTTTATACAAAAATGTGAAGTTTGGTCAAAAATACGGTTGAAAGTAATTGTTTTCTAGTGCGAGAGAGGGTAGCTTTAGGACAATTTCCGATATGATTTTCAACCGGAATCATTCAAAAAAAATTTTTTAGGAGGTTGAACCAAAAGGAGGCGGTCGCGACCCCCGCAACCCCCCTCGCTACGCCCTTGAAAGTAAGGAACCATCAATAGATATATCGCTCTACCAGCGGTAGGGCTATCTTTTCGCAAATGTTGTGCGAGTTTTCTAAGGTATAGGTGGTTGCCCCTCGTGTGTAGGGAAAGTAGTCAGTCTTGGTTAAATCTGTCAGCTGTTTAGAGTGTTTTCACATCCAGTGTATTTCTTTGAAGCAATCCTGATAGTTTTCTTTGAATACAAGCAGCACCAAGCTGGTCAAACATGACGATGCTCATAACAAAACAGTTCTACCGTATATCTTGAGAATTCAGGTAGATAGATTTTGAAAATGGTACCATGTTACGTTGCGTATTTTCCTGAATATTTCTAAATTCAAGTAACTAACTTCACATGCCACAAACTTTCAATTTCTGTTCGTTTGGCACCGGTTGTCTAGACTTAACTTTCAAGCTGGCAACCTTTACCAATTCCTCGTCTGTGGCTTACAGTTGGGTTCTGACGATTTCTTATATATTGCGGCTGTTAAGGGGAGAGTGTCACGGTCTTTGGCAGAGTCGCATATCTTCCTATCTTACTTGTTTTGTGGAAGAAGGTTAAATGAATATGTGTTTTCAAGGTTCCTGAATGTAATAACACAATAGCATTTGCGTGCTATGCGTACATTATCGCAATCACTAGGGAGGCTACACCGCGGAAATCACAATCTTTAAATGAGAGTAGTGATTTTGATTTTCTCCGTAGAAATTTTGACCAGTGGAGCAAGAAATGAATGGTTTTAAATTCTGCTGAAAATGGCCGACACTTTGAGTTAATTATTATTGTGTTTCCGGGATTCTGAAGGTGTTCAAGAGGCGGAACTTAGAATAGGCATTAAGCGTAGACTAGATAACTCGTTTCAAATCTCTATCCGGCTAACTAGTGTTATTGCTTTTGTGCCCATTGTTCAAGTTTTGCGCCTGTTGCGACATATTACTTCTCTTATGCCCGAGTAAACTTAAGACGACCCCACCAACGATCCTATTTTGTAATTTTTATAAAAATTGTTACGGAATGCTTTTTAGCCAATTGAAATTTGGCGTAAAACTGTTCGCGGACACACTGCTCTATATAGTTGGCGACTGGCGTCTTGAAATAGGCTGGAGCAGGGGCCTCACGTATATCGACCTCACCCCAGGTTCTTCCTTTCTATGCCCGCAGGTCAATTTTAGCCTCCCCCTAGTTAATACCGCACGTTGCAAACGTACTTTCCTGCGCGCATAAAAAAATTAGCTGATTTTTTGCTGTTGAGCTAAACATATGCTAATTTTTGCTTTTGTGGTTAAGAAATAAAATTTTTCCCTCGCGCTTTAAAAATTGGTAAAATTTGCATTTTCTAGATATTTGTAATTTGAAATCATACATCTGACAATTTATGGCAGTTACAGTACCTTATTGTCCCCTGGTATAAAGGGGAGGGGATACCCATATGTAATCGAAATATCTTCACCAGGTATTTCGATAGTCACAGTTTCGAACTGACGACCACAGATCATGCTTCCAGATATAAATATTTTGATGGCTTGGAATAGTCAGATATAGTGATGCTTCCATTAGAGTCAATTTTTGTGACCCTAAATATTGGCTTCTTTATATTTCTTTTCAGGTGTATTTTCATGTCCAAGTGTAATGAAATCGAAGACGTTGACTACGGCGATTGGCAAATTGTTTCAACTCGTTCGCTCTCTACTGCATCAACAATATTGGTCAATTGTGACATTGTTCAAGTAATGTGTTCAAAGCGAGTTCGCTCATTCTTGTTATCGCTACCGCGGAAGCCACTTTTCAACTCACTTCACTATCAAATTATACCTCGTCGTCGTTCGATGATCTCAAAATCGTCAGCAGCGCGTTCCGATGTTCCTAATCGTCGTCGTAGCAAGAGATCATTCTTTCAATACGATAATTTTTCGACGAACGACACTGTTTTGCCGACTCAACGCACGTGGACACTATCATCTGATCAACAACAGCCGAATGTTGTTTTATTAATTTTGGATTCCGTGTCACGAAACCATTTCGTACGGTCGTTTCCTAAGTCGTATCAATACTTGCGCGATAGCTATGGTGCTACGATGTTTGACGGTATGGTTAAAGTCGGCGAAAATTCTTTTCCAAACATCATTCCAGTACTAACTGGCGCGTCCCCGTATGATTTAGCTGATAGCGATATGTTGCCAAATAAAGATGGACCGTTTGATTCGTGGCCACTTTTATGGTAAGCAAAAGTCGTACAAATATACAGTTACTAGTTAGTGATTTGGTTAATTGTGACCGTTGCATGTGTTTTTAGAGCAGTGGTTAACCGAAGGCATGTTTAACTTTTGTACAGTCAGAGTAATTGGCAATTGGGAACATTTTAAGTGCTATACTAGCATGACAACCTATATACACTAATCACATGATTTTCGTACTTCTGTAACGACGAAAATTGGTATAATGCTATATTCCCCCAGGTGTTGGGGGAAACTTCACGTGATCATCGTAGGACAAAATTAGATGTTTAATTGTGAGCCCAGGCTAAACTTAAATTTAGGCTTAGCCTTGTTTAGAGGCGAAAACTTTTGTAACTATCGCCATAAGGAGAAAACTAGACGCGATACGGGTTGGGAACTTGATAAATTTCAGATTATATGAAAATTCTCCGTTTCCATCTTAAAGCTCATTTAATTCGTTAAAGCTCATTTAATTCGTATCGGCAAGTATTCCAACCTATACTAGGCGCTTTCAGCGAGATCTCAATTATCATTCACATAAACTCCAAAATATTCAATTATTTTTATAACATTGTCTACAAATATTTCTAAAAAGTATAAAAATCACAACATTGCCCAACCTAATTAGGCCTAAGTTGAAGGAACAAGTATGTGATTATATCCAAAGAATTTAAGGTTTAGATCTGAAAAGATGGGCTATGCGACCTGCACTTAGCAACGAGGGGGTAGAAACAATGACTATATGCGGATCCTAAAATTAGAAACATCCTTGAATTGTGAAATTTGTTAAATGTTGTGATGAAAATTAGCGAAATTCGAATGCTTTATAATATAAAAGAGTACACGGTTTTTCGGAGACAATTGGGTAAGGCGTGAAGCTTAGAATCTAATTCTCAAAAGTGCATCAAATTGAAGATTCCGGGCTCTCACCGGCACTGTTTGGACCAATCGTTTTTAGGTCATGTGTGTAGCCGAGTTCACCGTAATTACATTTTGTAAAGTCCGAATATTACGACAGCAGTTATGCAGGAATTCTCAAAATATATATATTAAAATAAAATATTATAGCAGTTGTTATAGATTGTATCATTACAAAGAAAGGCTTCTGAAATTTTTTCAACATTTTCTGATATTCTGAACTACCGTGTTATAATTTTAAAAATTATGATAGAACTGGAAATGCTAAATATAACCATTCAAAAATTGATCAAATCATTGCGCGACATTTAACTGCAAGATCATATTCACCACAAACAACTCCTGTTTATTTTTGATGAACGAATGAAATTATGTTATGCTGCTGCTTTGTAATATGATACATTAGTATTATTGTGGGTACTACAAGACCTTGTGGCATATATCCTGTTTCAATGTTCCAAATTGCGATGTAATTATACGTACGTTAAGCAACATTGAACAATGTGTCATGAAGTGGACCCGTGGTTTGGGACTTCTGTAATCATTATGATTAACAATTACTGCAGCTTGGTAATAGGCCGAATGCTGAGGATTCATTTCAGACCCCAGTATATATACACGTCGGGTGCTGTATGGGTGCGGTATCCGGGTATGTAATGCTGGTCCCTGTCCGATTCAGGGTTAATGCTTTAGAAGCAGCCAATAGGTTGAATAAAATGGTAGTTATAACTGATTATATCTCCGAGTTAGTGAAATGACCTGTTCATTGTTTGTTTTGTTCGCAGGGGCGTTGCCAGAGGGGTGAGAAAGGAGCACGGCCCCTCCCACACTTAACTCATGAACGTGAAAATATAAACTAATGACGTTATAATAAAAGAGTGTTTTTATTAACCCCCCCCCGGGCCAAATTTGGCTAATTTTGAAGATACAGTGATAATTTTTCTACCATTTGACTCAGCTTTATTCGAGGTTGATTTTGATCTGAACCGGTTCACTAAAGAGCTATGGCAATTAATGTGAAATCCTAAGGCTAAACCTAAGTCTTTAAACAATGAACCGATCGCAGTGACTTTATTCCTATTCGATTCAACTTGTCAACGTGGTTCGAATGGCATATAAAATTATATATATTTATCGAGAAATAATTTCAAATTTTGGGGAATCAAAGGAAACTAAAAAATCGAAAAACATTATTTCCCAAATGGATTGATATGAACCAGCACATCGATCTAAGTTGTATTGTACCAAAATTTTCGCCGTATCTTCAGAACTAACCGAGTTCCCGTCTGGGGACTAATGGAAAATACCCTAACAAAATGAATGAAATTTCCGGCCACCTCCACAGTTTGCAGGCCCCTTTAGTTTTGAAGAGCTTGCGTGCGATGCTCCTGTTTGTTCGCATTTTAGTATGACGGTACAAAAAGTGTTTATTTATCTGATCACGAATATAAAAACTCTCTAAATTAAAAAAGCCTGCGCACGCATAGGTTTAAACTAATAGCACGATTGTGCTGTATGTATACGTAAATTGGCCCGTATTAGATAACTCTGCTGTATGTATGTATACGCAAACTGGCGTTATACATAACTCTATTCCGCAATCTTCACAGTATAGATACGTGCGGCGGCAACAGTTTCAGTGCAGCAAAACCGTGTACAAACCAGCAGTGGAGCGGGGTTAATAGACTGACCCCGGATAAAAATTCTTCGGTGAAATTACAAACTTTTTTCATTACTTTCTCCAAACAAAGACCTCGCTGACATAGTGCTCCATATAAACATTTATTTATTACTTTATAACTTTTTAATTTTTATTGGTGTCAAATGATCATGGGAGGTCATGAGGATCACAGAAATGCAAAAATTTACAAAATCTGCCCTTCTTGGCTAAATGCCGGCTAGGGAGAGCATAATGCAAAAGACCTGTATTAATTTCTGAAACCGCAACAGTCTTGAGGAAAAATAAATCCGCGCCGAGCTATGTGACTTATAAGCTGCTACTACATTCATTACCGTGATGTCTTGTTGTTTTTCTTTGGAGTAGTGGGTTGATCTGATTTCAGACCCGCCGGAAAATGTAAGAACGTAAGCGTTGAGTCTCATAAAAACAAAGAAAATCCTTATGATGTCCAACTAGTCAATCAGGAACCACAGAGTAGTGTTCCTAGCAGCACTCTAAAACTACAGATCTGTACGAAAGCTTTCGCCAGCAACCTGCAGTTAAAAGGGTCAAACTGGCGGGCGGTGCTGATGATAAGACAACTGAAGAACTTAAAGTAGAACTAGAAGCTGAGTTGCGATATTACGACAACTTAACAGAACTGGATGGTGACAGTTGACAGCGATTCACCGTTTAATCCACTGGCTAAGTGGGGAAAATAACAATTTCGCTTCCCCATTTTGTCTCTGGCTGCATAGAGGATATTAGTTATTCCCGCCTCCAGCTCACAGTCGGATAGAAATTTTTCAGTAGCTGGAAATATAGGTCGAAACCAGCAAGCTCGGTTAATTCCTGCAACGATGGAAGCCCAAGTCATTCTGCACCTGGACTTGGTTAAGAAGCAGTCAACACGATCGACTGTCTGTCGGGCGGCTGGTGGGGGACAGGGACGTGGACTACGAAGTGGGTCACATACTCGTCGTGTAGCCCGGAAACAGCTGAGCGCTGGCGAAGATACCACAAATATGTTTCAACTGCAAGTCGACCATATAACTACATATATACATATATCTATCATCAACGAGGTCACGGGTCTAAGGATCCGGTGGGGTCACTTCGATGTGACCCCGTTCCATTGCTGGCACAAACGGTTGTTTTGTATCACATGTTTGGGACTCGTATAGAGAAAGCGGGTCTTTTCGGTTATGTACCCCCAACCGGAAAATGGTCAGTTTTCAATGTACAGCAACAATTTTGGTTCACAAAACTATCGAAAGGAATTGTTCACTGCAAATGTAAAATTTTTTCCACATGAACCGCACTGATGATCTAAGGCGAATGGTGCAAAAATCAGCTGATTGAGTTCATTGGTTAATGACTTATGTTTGGTCAAAACTTAGGGTTAGACTTCAACCTTGAGAAACCAAAAAATCGAAAAATAATTTGTCATAAACCAGCCGAAATAGATATTTTCCGAACCGCCATTTCGAAATGGTACCGAAATTGTCAGCTATCAGCAAAATTGACCATTTTCGGGCTTGGGGGTATATCCGAAAAGACACGAGAAAGCCTGTACAGTATATAACCAGTGAAAAGCAAGATATACCGCTGTAGGTACCCGAAGCATAAGCCTTCGTTTGAGCTTCATATTTTATATAAGCCTAAGACTAACTTGGAAGCCGCCGATCCTTCGAACGCCTCGCTTTAAGCTGTTGCTTCTTCTGAACATTTTTCTTGTATACATCACTCATTATGAAATACTATAGAGGCTTTCGCTACCCTAGTACCTTATGTTTTAGGTACAGTTATAGCAATGCTGGCTACGCGACCATGTACGCTGAGGATATGATAAAATATGGCTTATTTCAATCATACGGCGGCAAGGGGTTTATTAAACAACCAACGAATCACTATATGCGTCCATTGTTTATTGCCGCAAAGGAAACGGGGATTGCTGCCGCGAGTTCAGAATATTGTTTCGACAATCGTCCGGTACATCGACTGTTGCTTGATTCGTTGCTAAATTTATTCCAAGTAAACATAAGTAAAATATTGTCTTTTTACTAAAACTATCATAAAATCAAATTGGTACCTCTTGAAATTTGCTCAGTGAACTTTACTAATTGTGTTGTAGGGCGATTACATATATATACATTATGTTTATAACGTTTTCGCGATGGATAAAACGATGATATCTTGTGTATATCTATAGATGGACACTAGATGCTCCTGTAAAACTGGTGGGTTTAGTAACATCGCCTTTGCGGGTTTAACAGTTCTAAGCACAAATAATTGGTTCCTGCCTTTGCGGGTTTAACAGTTCTAAGCACAAATAATTGGTTCCTGAACAAGGATTGACCGACGCGCGTTCAAAAGATGCAAAATATTGATTGCTGAAATTTAAATAAAAACCGTATATTTATTGTGAACATACAGATGCCAACAGTAATGTTTAGTTTGAATTTAGATTTTATACTGAGAAATATTTTCGCTCTTTATGTCGTAGCAAGATCCTTATCATTATAAAGACAAATAAAGGGAGGGCGAAATTATTTCTAAACGTTTTATGGCTTAAAAAAGTGCTGAAAATGACCATTACGTTGCATCTAATATATTACCATATTGTCTTTTTTTGGAATTTCCAGGGCCGCCAATACGGTGAAAATGTCTTCCACTGCACATCCCGTTGTAAACTAGGTCACACTGAATATTTACGTAACACACTAAGCGTAATAAACGAAACAGTTCAACTCCGTTTTACACTCGCCGCATGTTAGTATACATATTTTGGTTCTATATGTTATTTCGTAGAGATATTGGAAATATTTATTTCTGTCGCTCTGATTGAAAATCGTTATTACCAGATATGCTAAGACAATCTGCGAAAAATATCACATATATTTAGCAAACAATCACAACCCTGTCATCTTACAAAGAAAGCCAACTCCTGCCTGCGTTTAATAAATGGTGCTTACATGCTGATTTCAGTAGTTACAAACGCACTATATTATGAATGAGACAAATTATGCTATACAAGCTCGCAGAAATGTAAAATCCTCGAGATTGCGTTTCTTATGGCACCATGTTCAAATTCATTGTTTCAAGCTGATGTAATGTATTTCCAACCAAACCATGCTATAAATGGCAGGAGTTGAGTTCAGTATATATTCATTTAAATAATTACAAGCGCATTCAGTAGTGATTGACACAATTTTTTGTTGGCAAGCTTGCTGCTTTAGTTACAGTGCCATGTTCAAAGTTCAAAATTTCCGACTTAAGTGCGTCCTTTGTTGTAAATCATACCCTGTCTGCTATCCAAATTACGAAATAAAAGTTAGATTTGAGCATGTAACGCAGCCAGCTCTGAATGAATCAAACAAAACTTTTATAAGCGACCAACTGGCTTTATTTTTGCTGATATAAGGTTTCGAAGTACAATTCCGACGGGTAATATTTGTCCTGCTTACATTTTACAAGGCATTTTTTTGAGTTTAATTATTTGTTTTTCGTTGAAAGGAATCTGATTACTGTACACATAAACGTGTATATATATGTTTTAGCCCTGACTGTAGCGAAAAATATGAAATCCCTTAAAATTTTTAATCGCAAAGTATACTTATATATACATTTTAAAATTTCCCATACTTTATTTTCCACAAAAATGGAACTGTTATACAGAATGTCCAACTAATATTGGTACAATATTTTCGCTGCATATATAATTAATACATAGTGGCGAGGGTAGGGGGCTGGACTCCCTAATACACATTTACCCCCACTATCCGCGCTGGTAATTTTAGCAATTATTAGTAAAATTACAAAAATTTTAAGGGACCATTGGAGAAAACTGTGAGGGAAATTTTTGGTTATCCCCTGGCGTACGCCAGCTCCCCCGCCTTGATAATCTACCACCCTAAGCCGACTACCTATGAATTAAAGTATATATTTACAATAAATTGCAGGCATATCCCTCATCGGTCCCAAAATTTGCACATGTTCACATTTCGGAAATTACCCACGACAGTGTGAGTATAATAACGTCGTTGGATGATGATCTTTTGCAATTTTTGTACAATTTCAAGTACCAATATCACGGCTTGGATAATACATTTTTGTTTCTGTTCGGTGATCACGGCTATCGTTTCGGAGCTTTGCATGAAACTCAACAAGGTCACGTGGAAGATCGAATGCCGTTTATGTCGATTACATTGCCCGATTGGTTTCAGCGACGATATCCGCAGCTGGCGACGGCAACACAAGGAAACACTGGGCGCTTGGCTAGTATGTTCGATATTCATGCAACACTACAGTTTATACTTCGGCAAGAGTGGCATCAGCTAGATTTTTATTCTTCAGGTAATCACAAACCGGGTTGTTTTCAAGCACCACCACTTTCACATACGGGTAACCGACCACACTCAAAAAGTGGAAGTAAGGCCATTTTCGATCCAAATTATGATGGGTCCCAAATAGCAAAAAGAAATCTGGTTAGCCATAGTAGCAACTCAAATAAAAAAAGCTTATTTGTATCGACAACCCCGCCTTTAAACAACTGGTCTTGGGCGTGTTCCCGTCACGGCATTCCGCTGTTCTTGCCCATCGCTAAGACGAGAACTTGTAAAGAAGCCTCGATACCTGACGAATATTGTGTTTGTGAAAATTCAATTGATATTCCGTCAAACGACAAGCGTGTACAACAAGCTGCTCGAGCGGCGGTATTTCATCTGAACTCGATCCTCGATGAGGCACATCCCGGCCAATGCACGACGCTATCGCTTCACCACTTACGCTACGCTCAAGTTACACTGCCAAATAAGGAAGCCATACTTGCAAATTTGCCAAAAAATAACGAAATTAACGACACTGAAATCGACAATTATAGTGATCCATTGAATAGCCGAAATTGGGTGAATCAACAACAAGATTTGAGCTCCGCCACGCTCACTGTAACTGATATTAGCATTATTTTCAAGCTATTTTTCTCGGTACAACCTAGCAAGGCGTTATTTCACGCGACCATGCGCTATTCAATTGTCTCAGACAAATACACCGTTGTCGGCTATATCGAACGCGCAAATCGTTACGGTAATCAGTCGTCGTGTATCTCAGACACAACCGATCATATCATGGTTGGTTATTGCTATTGCCGTTCGTTGGTGGATGTAATAAATGTATGATTAGAAGAGAAGTCGCGGAGATGAACTGTTGAAAGTATATCTCACATCGTTTCAATTATTGTGCAAGCCGGCTGGTGCTCGCATAAGAAAGACTGCATTCCATCATTCAAACATATATATATTCAATGCCTAATCTAATTACATTTGCCTTACGTAGCATTGCTGTATCACTAAACTCGAAAAAACAGAACGAATATGGCGAATGAGAAAGCAATTACACTTGAACTTTTTGAACGTTCTTGGCACAAAAGTACAGTATCGTGTCGTGTAAACAAGATATGAAACAGGAGAAGTGTGCGTCTCGTAACGCTGTCACATAATTTCCAACACCTCGAGATTTACTTAATACATGAACTTGATTGTGATCATGTCAAGTTTTTCCCATTAGAACAGTGTTGGGAATACTTTATATGATTCTTGTAGGGCAAGAGAATTGGCGCTCAATTCTGACCCAGGCTAAGGTTATATTTCGTTTTCCAACGTGTTTGCGTTTTGCCGAGTTTCTCAGTTCCCAACATTTATTTTCAATTATTTCCGGTCAAGTATTTTCCATTTTCCCGTTTCCAGTAGTATCCTGAGATTCTCACGTCCCAACGATTTCTAACTACCCAAATTTTCTGTTTCTCCGCACATTAGTTTCCCATGCGTTTCTCAAGCTTCCCTTTCCCCGCATTTTTGCAATTTATCATGTTTCGCGGTCTCCAGCGAACTCTAGAAATATGCATATATATATATATACTAAGGACCGAGGTCGGCGAATTCCCAACTATATACCATAAAATTGTTGGACTTTAATGTTAATTGAAAAGAGGAGAAACAAAGAAAAACAAGCAAAACCAGAAACAGAATCTTCATGCCTAGCTATGCTATAAATATCCATTATAATAACCGCCACAAGATTATTATTGTGCACAAACAAGCAGAAATAGTTTGGATCGTCGGCGTACAAAACTTCAGCTTGGACATAGCAAAAAGTAGTAAAAGGAACAGCTAGATGACCATACCTTTGACGATAAATCGTGGTTTCTCAGAGAGAAACCACAAACTTCTGACAAAGGGTTTGTGAGTAAAACGAAGAGAAATCAAATTCACAGTGATGTTTCTTGTAGAGATTAAAGGCACGGGCGCAGCATCAGGGGGGGTCGGGGGGGTCCTGACCCCCCCACTTTTGGCAGTGGGGGGGTCCACCGTTATAGTGGACCCCCCCACTTTTTCTGAAATTTGTGATTATTTGTCTGCTATAAACAAGCCTGAAAACTTTTTTGTTTCAGAAAAATATATTAAAATATCATGTCAGATAAGAAAGATATATTGCATTACTTTCGTAAAGTAACACCTGTTGCCAATGAACCTTCGGCGCCCTTAGACGAAAGTGAAGCTACCTCACCGAAGCAGGTATGTAAGATATCATTAACATCACAGAATGGCTAAATTTTTATTCCATAAACTTTAAACTCCGAAACATGTGTAAGTGTATTTGGATATTTTATCATAACCCGGCAACATAGATACGTTTGCAGCAGGGCAGTTCCACTACGGCCAATTTTCCGGAATGTTCTACTACCCCGACTTAGGATGAGGCTTCGTAACGTGACGATAACGAATTTTCCGGGGCCCATATACATTTCCGGCTTTTGGTCTATTTGTTGGTATATACGTCGGCTTGTGACATTGTAATGGCTTATTGCATAGTAAGGATGGATAAGCGGAACACGCACTGTATTGGGAAAGTTGTGTGCTGAATAATGCAGGAGTAAACTTAAGCTGCGAGGCTTACCATCCTCTTTTGACACGATGTACAAATTGTTGTTAGAGAACAACTCGCTGATTTTAATACCCTATTCGATTTTTGAAATTTTCCGTACTATGAACGCTTACTATGCGATGACCAAAAGGCCTGACCTATGTTAGGCAGCAGCTTGCGACCCAATTACTAATTGGGCAGTTTTCGGTTCCTTAGCATTTTATATGCGTTGTCCAATACCCCTAATTTCTGTTCGCTTGCGCTTCAAAGAATCTTTTGTTCATTGAACAAGCGATCGCCAATCGCTATTGTCAAAATAGGATGGTAAGCCTCGCAGCTTAAGTTTACTCCTGCATAAGCATTGTGGTTGATGTCATTTAGTCTGTTATTGTCACAGCCGTCAGGCAATACAGTGCCACAGGCTACAACTATAATTACGTCAATGGTAGATTTTCGCGCATTGTTTGCTGTGTGTCGCTTGAAATTCCAAACTAGCGAAATTCCTTGCACTGGATAAAGATATTTCGACTTGGCTAATGTGTGATTTAGCCAGAATTGTAAACCCTTAGATATTTCTGGCTGGTTATTTAAATTGGCCGGCCCTGCTTATACCGTTTCTGCTTGCAACCACTCCAACCGTGTTATAACTTTCCCGCTATTTGGGTTTAGCGGTTGAAATTTCTGGACGTAAAAGCTGCCGTGATACCTTCCGGATAGACAGTGGTCCAGCTCTAGCAAAATTGACTATCTGCTATATTGCGTTTGGACAACTGAACTTGTTTATTTCGTGAGTGTGATTCACACATGCATTTACAACACATTTCTTTTCATACATTGCTCACGCCCATTCCAATTTCTATATATTTAAATTAAAGAATTGAAAGTTCTGTTTCTATAAAGTGGTAACGCTGAGACAATTCGTTCTGAGAACATTGAGATAAACTAACGCCGATTGAACAGCTTCATGTCGGAATCAGAAACAATGGACATTAACATACGTCGGAAGCATAGTTGGACGTTAAGTTGGTGCTGAGTAAAACAGCCGAACTATGAGACTGTTTCAGGTACCATCAGAGCAGGTTTTTCCGTAACCGATTCATGTTTATAACTATAAATTATCTGTAAACGATTGCCAATTACCAGAATAGGGGAGTCGAAGAAGCATTATTTTATGCTATATGCTAAGGAATTCGTTTTAAACCGAGAGGTTTAAAATTGAGATTCAGCTTTTTAATATATAAGGAAGTTATTTATTTATTAAGGAAGTTAACTTTCCTCTTAATTACCTGTACGTCACGTAGCATGTTATATCAGCCGTCACGAAGCAGAAAAGAACAAAGTTTATCAATACTTAGACTTGAGTGATTTTCTTTTCAGCCCCGTTTGGATACCGCGGGAACAACCGAGCCATCTTGTAATCGTAGTGACGATCGTCCAACCACCAGTGCCGTCGAATTCTCTGATACTGACCCAGAACAAGATCGAACTTTTGCTGATGCCGTTACACCTGATGCGGGGGGTGTTTTATCAGCAGAACTGCCTCAGGGACCCTACCACCCGCCGGCCAAGCAGCTGCCAACACAGCCGAAGACCTTATATAGAAAAGGTGATAAGGCAACGGTGGATCGGGTCAAGCACCTTACTTTTCAGCAGTCATGGTACGAGCAATTCCCATGGCTACATTGGGACTCAACACTACAGCGGTTTCTGTGCTTCGACTGTGTGCGAGCAGACAGGCGTGGGCTACTCCACGTCTTCAAGGCCAAAGAAGATTCATTTATTAAGCAGGGTTTCAGTGGGAATTGGAGCCATGCGGTGACTAAATTTCGGGGTCACAGCAAGTCAGAGGCCCATGGTGCAGCAGTATCACATTTGAAGATCAAACCTTCGCCAATTGACGCCCAGGTTACTTCTGCAGTGGCGAAAGAGCAGGAGGCCAGCCGAAAAGCCCTGCTTCGCATCGTTGAAGTAGTTCGCCTCTGCAGCACAACTGGAATCGCATTGAGGGGTCACGGACATGACGAGGGGAATTTCCGCCGTATATTGAATGTGTTACGGAAGGATGTGCCAGAGCTCAATTCATTCATGAATCGCAGAGATAAGGCCAACACGTTTTTGTCCTGGGAATCTCAGAACGAAATTATCAAACTTCTGTGTCATCATGTGCAACGTAATATCATCGGCTCTATCAGGTCATCTCCGCATGGATATTTCAGCATAATGGTTGACGAAACGACTGATATTTCTGGTATCGAACAGGTTTCGCTCTGCGCCAGGTACGTCGATGACAACTTGAAACCTGTCGAAGTTTTTCTTGGGCTCTACGACACTGCAGACACAACAGGGGAGTACCTGACAAAAGTCATCACCAATACCCTTCAGCAGATTGGCTTGCCAATATCCCAACTTAGGGGACAATGTTACGACGGCGCCGCCAATATGGCCGGGCGCTTCAAGGGTGTAAAGACTCGAATATTAGACGCAGAACCAAAAGCATTGTTCGTTCATTGCGTTAATCACGGCCTAAATCTTGCTGTTCAGGAACCAGCAAAGAACATAGCGCTTATTCGTGACTCCCTGCAGCTTGTCCACGAAGTGGGGAAACTAATCGGAGATTCGGCTCAGCGCATTTCTAAGCTTAAGGAAACGGCGAAACAGCTTGGAATAGAGACCGTGCATGTTCCCAAGACCCTGTGTCCGACGAGATGGGTCGTTCGTGGTAAGCCTCTATCGTTACTTTGTAGCAAGGAGCAGTACGGACTTGTTATGGAGACACTCGAAGACATTTCTAGTACCAGTACGAGGCAAGAAGCCGGCGCTAAGGCAGCAGGCCTTTTTGCTCAGATGCAAAAAGGTGTCACATATCTTGGGTTGGTCATGGGTGAAATTGTCTTCACAAGGTCAGAATTCCTAGCCACCAAACTGCAGGGAACAACTATGACCGTCGCGTCGGCAAAAGAGGCCGTTGATGCAGTGGTTCAAAGCCTGCGCGATCTCCGTAGTGACGAAAAATTCCAGGAAATCTGGCTGAAGGTTGAAGCAGCGATTGAAGAGTTGGAACTTGAGCCGATTGCGATTCCGAGAGTAAAACGACCTCCGAGACGGCTGGAACACGCAACGACACCGGTAGCTCCTCATATTGCGACCAATCCAATGTCACATTATCGCACCATTTACTTTCAGCTGCTTGATGTCGTTACTGTTAGCATATCCGACCGTTTTGATCAAGCAACCATGAACACGTTGCAACAGCTGGAAGCTACGCTCATCTGCAAGGATGTCACCAAACTTCCTACGGCATACATGGATGAAGTTGATTCGGAAATGTTACAGCATGAATTTGCACTTTATCGTGGCCCCTCCAGCTCCGTTACCGCTGTTGCTGATCACATGGAATCAATGAAACCTGGCGCTCGCGGCATCTTTTCGCAGATCGAGAAACTCTTACGTCTTATCATGGTGGTACCTCCAACCAGTGCATCACCTGAGCGATCTTTTTCCTGCCTAAGACGGCTGAAAACATGGCTGCGGTCCGTCATGAGCGAGTCCCGTCTGACTCACTTGGCCGTGGTTCACGCCCATCGGGATATTGCCGATCAGATGGATCTGAATGACATTTGCAGAGACTTTGTTTACAAAGAGAATCGTTCTAGGATCTTTGGGACATTTTAGAGGGATCGCTTGCGTCAAAGACTTTCTGTAGAGCCTACTATATGAATGTGCTGATATAGAATACATTTAACTTTTGGTTGATTAATTCATTATCCTATTTAGGCATTTGAATTGTTAAACCTGTACTGCGGACAGCGTCAATAACTGCTTTTGTATAAACTCAAATTCTATATATTTGGATATGTGCACTGTGAAACTCGATAGCTAACAGAGACACCAAGAGGAAGCGTGTAAACATAAAACATATTTTCACAATGAAAATTTCATGCGTATTTCCGATTCGCAGTGTCGTGCTTAGGGCAGTAGCAGCAGCCATAGCTACGAGGAAGGAGCTCCGCAAGGGTCAGTACAGAGTTCCACAAAGGAACGTGGCCGCAAGGTGAAAGTAGCGGGGGACCGCACCAGAGATCTTGTCGGTGTGGCGAAGGCACTGAACACGGCACTGCGTATAAGTGGTTGCTCGACTAGTTTGTAGCAGGACATTTGTAATACTCTTTAGTCATTACGAAGAACTAGGGTGTGCAATTTACACATTTCACCGGTGATGTTATCTTTCATCAGGTGGCAAGTCCTCACCCCCCCCCCCCACAACCGCGAGGAACAAAACAAAACCGCGGCGCCCCCCCCCACTTTCGAAACGCGTGCTGCGCCCCTGATTAAAGGAAATTCTGTTTTTTCAAGTCGCACTCAGCGGTTTAATGATACGATTCCGGTGTGCGTTCGGATACACTATATTTTAGACTCCCCTTTTTTCCTCCATATGCTCACCGGGGAGACCAGGAAAACAGCACTCCGGCAAAACGGTTCTGCTTAACGTACTCGCAACAAACAGCAACCACACCCACCCACCAAAGTCCCCTTCCCCCGACCACACAACAAATAGACAAACCAATCCCACACAAGAAAAAAAACACACTCGCAAACCCAAACGAACCAAACACCACGCATAACCCACCCTGAACAAAAACCAAGACAGACAACAGACACCACCCACCCCCCCCAGAAACCACTAAAACTCAACCGCACCAGAACAAAGAACAAGCACCCACGGCAAGAACAAAAACACACCAAACCACCTTCCCCAAAAAACACAGCCACCAAACAACAAAGAAAAATACATTTTAAATCCACTGTATCTACATTTCTTCCTTCATCTGTTTTACTATATACAGGTTTCCAAGACCATGTTCCGGATCCGGTTTAAATGGACGGTTCCGGTTATTCCCTGCTTTACAGGTGTGCGTGTACAAACCATTTGAAGATTTAGGGATTTTGGTTTTTTGATTTCTCTGAAAACTGCGTATTCGACACGGCTGTTACCATGCTTATTAGTTTTTTCTCTACCTTCACCCCAAAGACTAAAGGCGGCGATATGAGCCCTGTGGTTAGATCTGTAGCGGTGCCGCAAAATTGAGGCAAAAATCCCTCTATGTTCCACATGATGTACAAAGCATAGGAGTGTTGATTGTATTTTATTATATTTCGGGGCATAACACGATGGTACCGTGAGATATCAAAAAAGTTTGCGGTATTTCATTTGCAAATGCTTTGATCATTATTTTGACCTGGCTTGGTGGCTGTATCTGTAAAATTGTGCAGTAGTGTCCGGTCCGGTCCCAAGGGATCCCAGCTGCACCATCATTCCCCGCTGTGGTGCCCGGACGACCCCGACTTCCCGGCGATCAACTAGTTAACGTTTAAGGGAACAGTTAGCTTAGCAGGGCGCCGGCGGGTTTTTAGGGTGTTCGGCTTTGCCCCTATTACCGGCCCACGTTTTTAGTGGTATGGAGGTCTCCCTGAAGGAGGGAAACCCCTAAGCCTGCTCCCATGTGGTAAGGCTGACCCGCGTTTACCTGATTTTCCCTGAAGCCCACTTCGTTCAAGTTTTAGGACCGTGCTCCTTCAAAGATATCACGAGAGGCTCGACTACAAATGAACGGTCTCGGTAATCCTTTTGAATTAAAGCAAATTTCTTAGGTCGCAGCTGACTCCACCTCTTTTTGTTTGGTGCATTTTCTCAACATCTCGGCGCAATGCTGCGCCTGGGTTAGATCCGTGGTCATTTGCACAACTCAAGGCCGTTACGAGATTGCCACGTCATTCCTCAACTAGCAATTTTTAGTTAAAAGATTTTCTTATTTTGCAACTCCCAAGTACTGAAAACTGCCAATCCGTTGAAGCCTATTAGGGAAGCTGGGAGAAAAGTAGCGTCCGATAGTCTGCGACACGTCACTCAGCATCGAAGTGGCCAGGTCTGCCCAACTGAGGCGACTGTCTTTTCAAAATACGACGAGGCTCTCTACAGTGGCTGCACAGCGTGAGAGTGCCCGTCTAAACTTCTGTGGAATTGGGTGTACTCAGCGATAAAAGAAAACTCACAAGGCAGCAACTCTAAATTTGAGGATAGCTCCAACGGAGGCCCTTGTTTGTTGCTTTATTGAATAGTTGCTCTTCGACCGAGTTTGCAAACAACCACGTCTGATTTTCAAGCTACGCCGTGTATAACCCTACTTATTATTGCGCTGTTGCTGGAACCAACTGACTAGCCGTCAGAGCTGGAGCCACTCAAGCCAACAGCCCACTTCAAACCGACAGAGTTCCTGCGATAAGATACTATAGTGTCTTGTAAATCTCCAGCGAAGTTTATCAGGGAGTCGAAGTGGAAGGAAGACTGTTTGTGGTTCCGTAGCGAGCTGGTATGCCCGCTGGAACTGCGGAGGCCCTAGCCTTATCGTTAAAAGATCACCGGGGACGTTCTACCGTGGCTGCACGGCGTGGGAGGACCCGCTTATGGTTTTAAACGGTTGTGTTCAAGATAAAAGCTCATAATGGCAGTATTCAGAATTTTCGGGCGGCTCCACTAGTAGTTTTATGCTAACTTAACTGCTGGCTGTGGTAGCGGCTGCCTCCGGATCGACCCGGTCAATTTAGTAAATTGTCCCTCTTCCTGGGTCCCTGTATACCTCCACCTCCCCTTCTTTTCTTGTTCTTTCCCAAAGTCCTAATCACATCGCCTGTCAGTACAATATCCACCCACCGAGTAATGACAATAAGATTTTGTGTTCTTTGAAGGGGAACGAGTTTGAGAGGGACTATTTTTAAGCTTGATTTCTTGATTCTCTTACGGGCGCGCGGAGCATCCTTCGGACACTATAGCACCCGCAAGGGCGGCCCCTGCGAGTTAAGTTTAAAAACCGAAAGACCAGGAAGGACTCTATCGTGGCTGTACGGCGAGAGGTCCACCTGGGAAATCCGAAAGCAAAAGAAAAGCGCAAAACAAAAGGCTATCACATAAAAAAGAAAAAGCAAGGACTGGTGACAACCGCCAAAACCGAAACATCAAAACGGGAAACCTCGTTTTTTGATTGGCTCCGAGGCTGTATTTTGGGACAGCCTATGATTTTGACTCTTCTAGCTCCTAATAAAATTCCAATTTACCCCCAAAATAGCCAAATTATATATGCTGTGCGATGCAGCTCTTAAATCAATTTTGGCTGAGTAAATTGGTATTTGAGTTACAGATACTAGTTTGGGAAAGGTCAAGTTTATTTTGCATTGAAGCCCTTGAATTAATTTTGACAATTATAGATCGCGTATACATGAAACTGATTTTGTGCTCCTTTAATTCTCCTGCTATCCTAATTTACCCCAAAGTAGCCATATTTTGATATCTAACCCTTGGATTTTGGCGCTTGTAGCCAACAATAGTATTAATCATTTCCTTTAGTTTTCTGATAAAAATGACATATATATTAGTAGGGTATAAATCACCTTTACGGCATGGAAAAAGAAACGCCTGAAAAATGTTATTGAAAAAATATAGGTAATGCGTGCTTAATTGGCTACGTGAAACAGGGTTGTCGGTGAAAGATGTTCCTACACTAATGAAATAACCGAGGTAATGGTTTTGCATTGAAAAATCTATTTATTTGCTTAATGCACTGCAGACATGCCGTTAAGCCGTTGAAATCGAAAAAATGCTCTGCTGTTTTCAATTTAGTACAATGTTCTATGGTGCGTTGGGCTCGGTGCACTGTACTTAGGACATTGCGCTGGAAAAATTTTTACATTCAAGATAGGAAAATTGGCCCATGTCAACTTTAAGGGCCGGACGTTCCCTATCTTTCACTTTATCACAAAACCACTAACTGGTGTGTATGGTAATGTCTACAGCAAACTGCAACTGCGTGAGGTGCACATTTACATACGACTTGCCTCAGTCGGTAAAATTCTGGTATACTGTTCTAGGAATATTGTTTGTTTTCGGCTTTTGAAAATGTATTCAGAGGCTTCTGATAATTATAAAAACTTATGATGATATGTGATATATCAGTTTTGGGCGGCAGTTTTGGTTTGGACCATCA
>JASANE010026812.1:0-10904 GCA_030248225.1 Trileptium ribeirensis
AAACGGCGAACGATTGTTTTATACAAACGGCAAACGGTATTTTATACAAAACGGCGAACGATATTTTTATGCAAAACGGCGAACGATAGTTTTATACCAACGGTAAACTATATCTTCATGCCAATGGCCATGTGCCAACGCTTCCCGCTACGGTTTTGGGTACGATAATCCTAAAATGCTCGTGACAGGGCCGAAGCGGCCCTGTTACAATATTGTTAAGATTAATAATTACCTTTAACGTAGAATTGTATATTGCGTTGTTAGCCACCGCACTACGATATTCAGTTTCTCCTGCTTTCGAACTGCGTTTTGTCTCTAGAAATCTGTTCCTTTATACTAAAGCTTTATTTATTTTTTGAGTTAACGGGATGTTTATTTTGAAGATCAAAAACATTATTTCAACCCAAAAATATCTGAACATCGTGACGTTTGTTATTAAAATTGTTACGCTTCAAGCAACGTAATTATGTAGTTTTGAGACAAAAATTTCGTAATAATTTCAACTCGAAATTTTTTGTATAACGTGACGCTTTGATATTAAAATTGTTGGGTTTCCAATATATACTATCCAAAGTTCATTAAGTTTCCTTTGCATTTAGCATTTATTACGAAATAAATGTATGATTAAAAGTAGATTTGCGCCTGGCACACTTTGTATTTAGCATTTATTACGAAATAAATGTATGATTAAAAGTAGATTTGCGCCTGGCACACTTGTTTTAAAATACATCTTTAAAAATATTATTCCTGATTAAACCCCTTTATGATAGCGTAATACTGATAGCAGTTTGAAAATGTTACTTCTCTAATGTGCTATATTTACTACGTATGTTTACAGCTTTAATTACAGCGATAGCTTTGGCTTAATCATAAAAACCTGGAGTTAACAACTTGCATATAAGACTTTGACCCAATATTGCTTGGCACTAAACAATATGCTATTGTTTTCCAGTTATATCGATATTGATCACTTGCTTTTGTTATTCACTTTCGTAGTGTTGAAACTTGCCATAGATATCAAACATTGATTTCACACACAGTGACTTTTCATGGTACAAATTATTTTTGGGCTAGGCTGAGATGGTTGTGGTCGGTACTGTGTTCCTGATCTTTGCAGTATCTATAAAACGCAATTTTCTGTCCGCAAAATATGACAATCTGTTTTTTTCTGCCAAAGAGTTGTACATCACCGAGTAATTCACAGGTTTTATTGTCGACAGTATCGGTTTCGAAAATCAAGAAGTCAAAAGTTATATCTTTCGCTTGGATACAAGGTTTAATGGCTGTAGTCACAACGAACTCTACAAACATAGGCGTGGGTTTAATCGTCACAACTGAAATTTGTGTCTTCTTCACAGCAAATAACGAGATGGATCATTTCACAATGCCTTTGACATTTAACGAGAGTCAACTATCTGGCAAACAACGTATATCGTTGAAGTAAGCATTTTAAAAATTTCGCACTAACCTGCAATATCCTAAAGTCACCAAATGTTATTCGAACTATTCCTTCCAACATAATTTACAATCGTGTTCAATGAGAAAGTTCCAACTTTATATAGTGACGTTCTCGAAGAAAGCAAGTTTGGTTCAATCTCGACAAACTTCTGTTCGCTAAAAACTGATAATTTTCCAATATGCTAGAAAGCGTTCTAAAACAGTATTCTTTGGAAAATAACAAAAAGAATAAAGTCCAAAGTTAATCTCTTGGTCGTCTATGGTTAAGTTCTTAAATTATTTAAATTCTACATTTTGCTAAAATATTTTTGTAATTTTCCTTCAATTTTATGGAACATAAAGTCGTTATTTTTTCAAAAAGCAGTGCCTTTGCGAAACGTAAATTTTCAGTTGAGGAAAAAAGCTATCCTTACCTTTTATGTCCAAATCTCAGCATATAATGGTTGATAAGTTTAGCTTAAGTTTATTCGCACATTTCAAAAAGATTTATCGATAACATCTTTTTATTGGTTATGAGTATATAATACGATTTTGATTTCTACTAATCGTCTACAAAGCCGGGCTGATCAGGTTAAGGCTAACTTACTCTTCCACGTATAGGAGAGTATGCTTGTTTGGCGGCCAAACCAGTCGGTGTAATGCTTAATTGATATAACTGAGTCAAATATTTGCATTTATAAATTGACATTTTCAAGCAAGATGACGGTATTTGGGCTATTCCTTGACCAAGGGTTTCGAACAAAAAATGTTTCTTGAGCACTGCATTGCTGGAAAACCATTCCAGGTCACCGATATTGCCGAGGAAAACATACCTAGCTACCGAATTCTGGAGCGTCACGTGCGGGCGGATTACTGCTCGTTTCACAAGTCAAAAATTTTGCGTCAACAAAAGTTTTGCTCGCAATTTCGGTTGAAACTGCTCTTAATTTCTTATCATCACGTTGTTATATTTGACTTACTGTAAGCTGATTCAGTTAAAATTTCTTTCACTTGGAATTATTTATGGTAAGTATACATTTTTGCTGATTAACAACGTTAAGTGAATACCCTAGATTCATGCAAGCATAAAGTGCGAAAATAATATTTTGCCGCTCTGTATCCATTACCCCTAAGGATGGTTGCTAATATTGGTACGAGATTGTCGACGATATTGTTCGAGAGTTAGCGTCCAGTACAGAGTTAGTGAAACTGTATTGTGCGGCATAAGCAATGATACCTAATTACTTAGCCAGTTGTTTTTCAATATAAATTTTAATTATTAAAATTTCAACATTTTTAGGTTGGCCCTAGTAGCTTAATTATTCTGGTTTAGCCTTTTTTGATACGAAAACGAAGGCCGTATTAAACATTTTATGCAAACGTAAACTTAAGGTGTCAGGCAAACCAACCTCTTTTTGGCCCCCATGTACAAAATTTTGTTTTAGCGAAAAAACACTCAGATTTCAATACAGAACTACACAATTTCAGCATCTTTCTGTTTGATAACACAATTAGCGAACGCCATTTGAATGCTGTACTGTAAGACCTAAATGTTCGCGAACCATTTCAAATTATAATGTAGGAAATATGAAACAGACTAAAATCTGATCTTTAACAAAGAAATGGAATTTGTGTTCTCTGAACAACGAAATCGGTTATTCTTTTAACAAAAGAGGATGGTAAGCCTCGCAGCTTACGTTTACTCACACATTATTATCATGTGTACTGATTTTAATAACGTTCAAATAGTAGGCAGTTTGGTTTTGATACGTTGTGAAAATATTGCTGTTTCTTTTAATACCTGAAAAAGTATGATATTGTATATAACTATGATTTGTTATCTTCATATATATTCACCATATTTTAGTAAATAAATAAAACTTTATTTGGAATATGTGAAAGCCTAAACGCTTTCAGTTTGTGTTTTTGTTCTGTTGATTATATTTTGGTCCTCTCGATAAAATTTTATCGTGGTGATTCAAGAGACGTCTTCAGAACAAAAAGACAAATAAGCCTTAATAAATTTTACTGGCTACTCAAAGTGTGTTAAGCAATGTATCTAGAGCGTTTATCGGTATTTATTCAGACATGAAGATTAAAAGCCGTGCCCAATACAAGCATTAAAATAGCCTGATATCATATCAACATATTTGGTATTATTATAGCTTTGGCGATGGCAAATATGGTACTTGGGATTTTGAGAGTGCATTTTAGGTTTGGCGACAGGGAATTATACTTATTGTATAGCATTTGGACAACCTTACTAAAAATGTTGTAGATAGCAACGTTGAAACATATCGTATGTTTTTTGAAATTTTCAAAAAAGTACCCTAATAATTGTTTCTGTTATAGCTCAAGATTTTTTGACGAACGAATTTTTGGAGGCAATTATATGGACGGTTTTTTGTGGAAAATGTTCAGTGAATTGACGTTGGTTGCAATTATACGACGAATTTTTTTGTGGAAAATGTTCAGTGAACAGATGTTGGTGGCATTTCTTGCGATTGATCAATTAGATCAAATTGTAAGCACAAATAGTTTTAATGTATAACGCTAAGTACTACCAAACATTAATGAAGTGTTGTTGTATGAATATTTCAAAAAATGACTCTTTTTGGTAGTGTAGTTGTATGATTATCTTGAAAAAATAAGACCCATTTTGTTGACAGCCGTTTTTGTGGTGGATCACTCTAATGTTTGTGAAATTACAACGCGCGGTTTTGAGGAGCTTTGACATCTTTTGCGAGGTTTCTGAAAAGGTGCTCTGATGCATTCGAATGTTTGTCAAAACACAACGCACGTTTTTGAGGATTCTGAAAAGGTACCACTTGGGACCACAAAAACGGCTCTCACCAAAAGGGGTCTTATACTACTTACGCGTACTTAGGCGAGACCTTACACTTAGTCATGCAGTAGACCAGACTAATCACGCTAACAATGATGGTAACTATAAAGTAAGGCGAAAGTCCAGTATACTCCAAAGCAGGAAAGTTAACTATCTTTTGTACTTGTTCTTTAGGTATCTGGACTACCTGTAAGTTGGTCGCCTTAGCATCGTCGAGTGAGCTCCAGGTTAAAGGTCTTAATTTAAGGCTGGAGAGCCGTTCAATAGTAATATTTGGTCCAAATTTGATTGTAATTTCCTCTGGCTTTAACATGCTCGTTAGTACGATCGATCCTACGACCAACTGTATATAATTTCCGTGGTGAAACCATAAAATTCCGTTAGACGGAACCTTGATGGCCTTAAATAGGGTTACGTGCGCGAAGCTGTCTACTATTAGTCAGTATAACTTCAGATTCACCGGTCCTAACCAGGGCCGATAAGCGTGCGGTTGCTGCATGCGTACTTGGTGTATTCTGGCACAAGCTCACCTGAGATGATCTATTCGAGACAATTTGTACTGTGGTCGGTTAGTAACGCGTGGGGTGCACAAAAAGCGATTCCGGGTCTGTGATTACATGCTCCTAGATTCAAAGATTCGAAGCGAACGTGTCCCAGTCTGGCTGCATATTGCGGTAGCGGTAGTCTCAACTGCGTAAGCGTGTCAGGAGCGTTCCAACCAGTTTTGTAGACCCGAAAATAAGGGCGGACATCGCTGCGTTTGGGCAAAGGTAACTGCAAAATAAAGTCGAAGCGAAATCCCGTTAAATCTACACTTACGGGCATGACTCGTTCAAATTGGTATGCTAGACTGGGTTCTCGCATCAGGATGGTTTTAGAAATGCGGGGATCCATGGCGAATAATCGTCGTAGCATAACAACATCGATAACAGCAGGGGAGAGTTCACCGTTTAACATAGACTCCATTATGGCCTGTACCGTCCAGCGCATGTTCGCTCGAAGTATGTGGTCAATCAATTGATGGTGCACGTGTGTGACCTCTTTCTGGTCAGCACAGCGGACCTGTTCAATCATGGAGACTACCTCCTGCATGCTGTGGTGTAAAAATATATAAATGTCCTCATTAGCTCGGGTTAATTGCTTTATTGCTTTAGTGTTCCGAAAAGAGACATCATTCGTCTCGCGCATAAACTTTTCGAGAACGGTCACTTGATGACGTACGTTATTAATGTGAACTCCGTTGACAAAAGCCATTCCCAGGCCTAGAAAACCAGAGACAGCGCCGGCAGCGGCGACGATTAGGCTTGCAATGCGTTTTTCACGGCGGCTGGTGAGGTCACATAAGTGCTCGTTCTCTACGCAGAAAGAGTGCACAAGTAGCGAGTAATAATTTGTATCCAATATGCCATGATATTCATCGTCCAGCTCACGTTCTAGCGCGCTCAAGGTCTTATGCAGCTGCCGATACTCAGTACAATTCGCTTTCCTGCAGCAATCAGCTCGGCAGGATCCGTTGACTTCATACGGTGGACAAACATTGCTTACGTAGGGGTCTGACTTGCGTTCCCAATCTCTCAATGATAGCTGCAGTACCACTGGCAGGTGCGTAGTTTTATCAGAGGTGATTACCAAACCCTGCGGTTCGACAACAACACCTACTCGACAGTTCACAAACGCACCTAGTCGCGAGATTGCATCACTGAAAGGCGATATGTGGCGTGCGGAGAGCTTAACGTCGAAAGTCAGAGTAGCAGTAAGATAGTGCAAACTTTCCGTATACCTGTATTTTGACCTAGGCCATTATTCAGGCCAGGGGAAGAGGGTCGGGCTATCTTTTGGGGAGGCTCTGACTCGTCTTCACTATTTACTGCTTGTCCAGCAGTTCCATTTGGGGTTTCCATATCAGCTGGTCGGATATTCTCTACCGTTGGTTCACCTTGCTCATCGAGATCCTCTTTGGACGAGCTCAAACAGTCGGCCATCGCTAGGGCCAGCTGTTCGTCCAAGTCTTGAGTAGAGCTGTTGATACTACTGCGTCGGAGTGTACACGGTTCCGAAATTAGGTAGTCCACTTCTACATGTTCACCGATTGTCATACCGCACTCGATTTGGAGCAGATTAACGCTAGCAGGGCGTCTCAGGAGTCTCAAACGCGCACACAAGAGCACTAGGCGATCCCGTCTGTGGGACTCGTCTGCAAACTCCATGTTATTCATTGCGTACTGAACAAAAATAGTTATTGGGACTCCTTCGCTGCCCTGATTGCTGTAGATGAATTCCAACAGCTGGGTCGCTTCGCTCAGCATCTCATGCAAGTCGATGTTGGCAGCATGGGAGAGCCGTTGCATTCGGGGCGTCTGAATACCAATATAGTATCGCCAGTTAGGCATTATATACCCGTCAATGCGAATAGAAGCGCAAGTCGTGCTTAAAGTACCTTGGTAATTCCATTTTCCGTGGTGTCCGACAAAATAACAACAAGGATTGACACTCGATGTTGGTCGGGCATGACTCCTCCTACACTCTTGGCACATTGGGTGCATACTCAACTCTGCCTCAAATTCCTTCTCCATGACTTGCTGGAGCGTGTGGCCATTCCCGCATTGACCCAACAGTTCCATGAAGAGTTCCAACGAAGCAAGAGCCACTGGGTCGAGGTACAACCCAGTTACGCGATGACCGATAGGGGAGGCCATGCCTAGAATACTGCTCAACATGGCAGAATCTCGTTGAAGAGCTGCGTCATCACTGCAGTCGAAGCGAACGTCGAAAAGCCTACTCAGGTTGTTCAACTGCTCCATGGCAACACAGCT
Organism: Trileptium ribeirensis; assembly: GCA_030248225.1. Lineage (NCBI taxonomy): Eukaryota > Metazoa > Nematoda > Enoplea > Enoplida > Thoracostomopsidae > Trileptium > Trileptium ribeirensis. Next base: position 7,096 of record JASANE010026812.1, read on the forward strand.
CTTCTATAGAAAAGGGCCTGCGGTTGTAGTACCACAGACTGTCCGAAGTCAGCGTTTACCTCACCTGCTCTAAAGTTAATCGGAATAAGGCATTCCGCTATATAAGGGCCGAATTTTCGGTTACCTCAATACGCAGGTATTGATAGTTCGAGGTCTCGGCATGATCAGTGGAAATGGCAAACAATGCGTCCCGTCACATAAGTCGATTCCGCTCATTCGCCGTCAATGGGCGAATGCGTCCTCGTTCAATCGGAGTGTCGTTAGCAAGATAAAGTACATACATGCTACGCAATTGCTCATCCAGTCGGCGTGATCGTTCGTCGTTAGCGTCCTGTACAAAGTTAAGTAACTGTCTTCGTCACATACATACATCTGAATGTTCACTGATTATGCTTACGGATTCCTCCGAATTACCCGGGGACATACTTGGTCTCCTTTCGACGGATTCATCCTCAGCTGCCCTAGATTTCTTAAGTGGGCTATCCGAATTACCCGAGGGCATACAAGGCACCTCTTCGAACGGATCCCAAAATGTTGGTAGAAACATTGGACAACGTGTCAGCAGACTCACCTAAATTACCCGGGCGCAAACGCGGCGACCCTTCGATAGGATCCTCCCCTGCACTATCATCCAATTAGGCCAATCTCAACTCGCTCGCATCCATCGACTCGCTCTCATCACTATCTTCTTCGGTGGTCTCATCCGCCTCATCCTCGCTGGTGGTATCATCAGAGTCTTCGGAGCGGATCGACAAATGACTTGTTCGCAGGCTCAAGTCAAAACCGTCGTCCGATGGTGCTCGCGGTAACACATTGTTTCGGCGCGTTTCCAATGCCCCTTCACGGTGCCACTCTCGTACCTCGGGGGTAGGTTCACATCTGTACCAATCGGCGTTCGGATTTTCCGAATTCGCACAGAACTCTTCGTCGCTCAACAGGCGTTCCTCATCGATTTCGCTATCGCTGGCTTTATCATAGCTGTTGTTGGAGTCATCAGGAGCGTTGGTTACTTCATACTCGGGCTCACCATCCTGCTCATCCTCAGAATCACTATGTGCATGTGCGTTTCTCTGACTTAGATTAGACACTTTCGCTTCGCTTAAATGGTTCGCGTCGCTCGCTGTGGATCCACGTCGTTCACAAAGGAGTTCAACCGACTCCCTCAATGCACTACCCTTTTGATCAACAACATCATCAGCCACATCAACTTTATAACGCAAGTTATTGAAAAAATTTAGCTCAGCATGGGGAACGTTACTGCGCGCTTCAGCAACGGTGGGCGCAACGGAAGCCGCACAATGCAATGGAAAGCCTTTATTTACCGCTCCGCCATCTACATCCCCGTATCTGGGCAGACCCCGGGCAATACTTTCAGCCCCAACGATCATACCCGCTTCATTGGTGCAAACGGTAGCGAACCCGTTGCTACCTCGGCTTGGATACGGGTGACAAGGGCGGCCCCGGTCAGCATCAAGGAAGGACCCAATGACCGTGGAACCCCTTGCCAATGAGGTCGGGAAAGTCACCTCAATTCCATCTGTGCTATAATTGGCCGGTTCAAAATAGCACTCAATTACATCAACTTGATTTCCTTCATTATCCGCCATAAATTCACTAAGACTGCAAGCGCGACCTAACCTAGGTAAATCAGCAAGTTCATACGACACACAATTCTCACGCTCACACAAGGGAGGACCCGCGCGGCGGTTCGACCCACATACTACATCATACGACCTATAATTTGGAACGGAACTAGGACTAGACGACTCCGAGAGGGCCCTAACATCGTACGTCTCAGCCTCCATCGTTCCTGACCTTCCATCGGTCTCTAAAAACTGCATGGGTGTCTCACACGACGACCCGAATTGATCCGTATCTTCATGAGCCATATCAGCGTCCTCGGCTTCCCTGCCGGAATAATCATCAACAACATCCACCACACTCTCTATCGGATGGCCAGCCACAGAGGAGGAAAATAATAATAACAATGGCTCAACTACATCAACATCATCATCCACATTCCTCGCAGTCATCTCCAAAGAGTTGGGGGTTCCGGAATTCCCCCTTGAGGTGATTCTCTGGGGACTACCGGCAATAAAATCATCACTTTTCTTAACTTCACTCAACCTATAATTTTCCGTATAACCAGTTTCCAATTCTTCACAAATCTCAACACTATCATTACTACCTTCTAATACTATCAACGTTCGTTCGTTCATTCCGGGCCCACGCATGGCCGGACAGTTCGATTGATCGATCGGTCGCTCGCCTCGCGGTTCGCTCTCTAAAGCGCTCGCGGACATATATACAAGTGGATCGAAACCAGCGCTAGGCACATCCACACATGACATATACAATCCCTCTCCCAAATAACCATCTTTTTGGTATTTTATGTTTTCGGTGCTATATACAGCGCTAGTGCTTTGGTCCGAGCATGGTTGATTATCTACGTCCGCCGAACACAATGTCCTATCCTCAGGATCGTCGATCGGCCTGAACGGACCACTACTCCGAGGAAGACGCGCGGCGTCAGCCCAAGGAGCGGTCGTAATCACATTCAGATGCCTCTCAGCAAGTCCCTCCGACATCTCAGAAAAGTCCATGTCATCGTCGTTCCGGTTCATCTCGTATCCGTCATACTGCGGTTCGTCTGCAATTGCAATAGCATTCACTCGTCCAGACGGGGCGCTATACCCTAACTTACCCTGGATCATGCCGAGTTCGCGACAGAGCACCGGTGGGTAGTGGCTGGGCTAGGGTCACGATTACATTTCGTTTACGAAGCACTGCAGTTTAGCTGGTATCGGCGGCGCTCTACTGCACCTCCGTTCCTATTTCCTCCATTTCCTACATAGGGACGTTTAGACTGTTGCTGGGGACCTACACTGCGCTCGAACACCGTTCATTAGAGACTCTCTGGTATCCTTTAGCCTGTCCAGGCCTGTTGTTATACATAGCGGGTTGTCGCTTGATTGCGTAATCTCCATTTCCGCGAACATTATTAACAAAACCTGCGGGTGGACGGTTAGACTGATATCCAGGTTGGTTCAAATTCGGGCGATTTCCTCCATTATTCCATCCTGGATTATTTCGGTATCCAGCTCCGGTCTCGAAACGACGAGGCGGAGGTGGTTGAGGACTCCCACGGCCCATAGTATAGTTATCATTTCGCGAGTAAGTTCCTCCGTAGTTGCTGGGTTGGTACTGAGTTGGCTCTCGGCGTACAGCGCTAGAAACTGATACAGGCTCGACATTACGCGGCGCGTTGTTAGCGGCTGGCGGATAGCGTGCGGGATGCGGGCAATCGCGCATAACATGTCCTGGTTCTCCACAACGATAGCAAGTGATTGGCGGCGGCAACGCGCGTGGCGGTGGTGCGGCGGCAAGAGCGGGTACAAACGGCTGCGGTAGTGCGTTTAGCTGGTGCGTGTTCTCAGCTCTCTTATCGATTACGTCCAATAGCCGACTAATCGTGTCACTATTACTATTGTTTGCCTTACGATGTTCCTCGATCATGGTCTGGAGTTGTGTGATCAGACCTTCGCCTCCTTCCTCAAGAAGTGAGTTCACGGTTTTAGTAAGGAGCTTACTATGGACGGAAGCGTTTGGGTCAGGGCAAGCAGCGTTGGCAACCTCATACCGCTTAGCAACACCTACAGTATCCCTAAATGTCTCACACTCGTGGATCTGATTAAGGACCTGCCTGCGTACTTCGGGTCGTAAAACCCTCTGAAAGAACATACGAAGCAGGGTGTCCCTTTGCTCACTCTTCAAAGCAATACGTAACTGAACGAAGTAGATGCACAATA
>JASANE010026814.1:0-10321 GCA_030248225.1 Trileptium ribeirensis
CTAATGCGTGATTCACTGAGAAGTGCGTGCACGAATTGCACACCACGAGCTATTGCAACGACCATGTTTTATAGAAATGATATTGCCATGAAATTACGTTGTTATAAACAAAGTGGCATCAATAGCGAAAGCTAAGAATATTGGTGCTATAATATCGTATGATGATATTGCACTCTCAATAGCACAAGCTAAACATTGCTGTCACAATAAAATTCTGTATTGCACTGTCAATAGCGTAAGCTAGAAATATCGCTGCTGCAACAATATTGCCTTATATTGCATTATAGCAACAACGTCGAGCTATTGCTGCGTCAAAGGACAACTGCCGTTATTGTTGCAACAATACATTTCTTGCAAACATTGCTGCGACAATAGATTGTTCCAGAGCTGCGACAACTAAAAATATTTTGTGTATTTAGGGTCTACTAAAAACCCGATTTGACGCAACCCAGCAGCATAAATAACGAAAAATCACGTTAACCCAGCTACATAGAGGGGGAATCGCTCTACAAAATGAGCCCAATATCATTCATATAGTTGGAGGGGTTCATACTTTTTTCATACTTCAATGTTTTTTCTGACGTCCTGGGCGGCTGAAAAGTTTCACTTGGGGGTTTTCGGGCATAGAAAACTCATTGCCTGTGTTGGTTTTGCTCTGCGACTCATAGTTGAACGGGTACGGGTGCACGGGGCCCTCATAGTTCATCCACCCAAAATTCCTAATTATATTATGACGTCCTAGGAGAATGATAGCTTGCGCTAAGGGGGTTTCCGGCATGGAAACTGATAGCCAGTGCTAGTTTTGTTCTAACTTGTGCGGTATTGTGTATTATCCACATATAGCTCCTATCAAGAGCTATTGGCGGTACACGAAAAAGACCTAGGTGTACCTATGCTTCACTACGTTCTTCAATCTCGATAGAGTTACTAGTATATATAGCTTTGATGTGTTGCATTCGGGGAGAACATTCGGCTTCCCAGGTAGGGTCAGCTCGAGAGCCTTGGAAGTCGTTGGATGAATTTAGCCGGCGCCTATGCCTTTGGCTCCTACTGGGGCTGAGGGGTACCGCTCCATACCCCCTTGTTCTATATGGCTATAATATATAATTCATAAATGCATAAAAATAAAGACGAAATAGAATGAACAATAAAATAAATAAATAAAATAATAATAAATGAAAATAAAAAATAACGTATGAACCTCTCCAACTATATGAATGGTATTGAGCTCATTTTGTAGAGCGATTCCCCCGCTATGTAGCTGGGCTAATGTGATTTTTCATTATTTATGCTGCTGGGTTGAGTCAAATCGGGTTTTAGTATACCCAATATTGGTAATCCTATGCCGTTTGATATTGGTGCCCCTCCAGTTTGATAGATGTACGATAGGCGTGACCAAGCTGTACCCACCTTGTAAATTACGTGACCCCTTCTCGCGTGCGGTCCGTTCTGGCTGCACTATTGAAAAGAGCAATATTTCATCTATGGACTTTTGGGATATATATATGTAGATATATATCAGGGAATAACCGGAACCGAAATTTACCGGTTTGGTTATTGCCATTTGCCGGAACCGCAACCGGAACAGGATTTTCGCCGGAACCGGAATTCCGGTAACTCCCGGATATATACATATATATAACTGGTATTATATATATCAGCGTGTGAAAATAATCTTTTGAAATATGTTCGACGAACATTTATTTAAATTTTTGTGCCAGTTTTATAAACAGCATTATATACACTTAAGGCCACCGACTGAAGTTTTCGAAGCAATGAACTAGCTTGAATAAGCTATTCTTCAACACTTTGGCGAGATTATCGGAATAATACAGGTTTATCCGGGTCTTTTGGGTTATACAACACCCCCACAGCTCAGAAACGGTGAATTTTTAAGATAAAGCAACAATTTTGATACAATTACATTAAGCTCGACGAGGAAGTTCACCGAATATCCACTTTTATATGAAAAAGCTATTCCAATTTTTGGGTTCCCAATGTTACCCATAATTTTTTCTCTGTAAATGTATTCCATTCCATTTAAACTGCATTGACGCGCTGAATTGAATGAAACAAAAATCAGCTGAATTTAATCATTCACAACTTAGTTTTAGGCTAATATTAGGCTTATACTAAGCCTATGCCCGTACGATAGGATAGGAATATGATCGTACGACTGCAGGCTTACTCATCACTGTGCGGCAGGGTCGTCTGACGCTTTTCAAAAGTGGGGGGTGGAAAAAATGGAGGGGTAGGTCGATTATTTTCATTATATTATTACCTCTTTAGAAGATTTTTTCAATGTTTGTCAGCAGAAAGCGGAGGCCACCCTTGTTGCGACGCCCCTGTTGTGTAGCCATCTACAACAGGTTGAAAAACCGAAGATAACGTCATATATGCAGCTCTAAATTGAAATGCGGCTGCTAAGTTAATTAATTTTCCATTTCATTTCATTTTCCATTTCTCTATTTAATATTGACATTTATATGAAATTGTTTGGATTATGTTGACAGTGCTCTACAACTGCGACTGTGGCAAGTGTCATCAATAAACCTCATGTTTTTGCAGTCACTGCCTCTCCGAATAATATATACCAAAAATTTCCGACGTTATCTAAATTTGTATTCGGTAACAGAGACACAACAGATACGATGTAGAGTGCTCTTCTTCAAATCTATTCGCCCTAAAATCTCGGTGTCGCAGTCGTTTCCGAACTGTCTTTGCATTGCTGAGTTTTAGATATAAAGGTTACAAGGAATTTTCAGGTATGAGCATTATGTGTCATACTTTATGAATATGAAATGAGAATCTATATGCGATACATTAACAGCAAAATTATAAATAAAGTTATAATATAATGTCACAGTAAACTCAATTCACGCCGATCAGCCGCCATCTCATTTTGCGATTTCGGTTAAAAATAAGTTACCGAACGTTTGCGGGGTGAATCCCAGGAAAAAATCCAGGGATATCCCAGGGCGAGCAGATCCACTCATTGAGGGATCTACCCCCTTCGGACCGTCTACCCGCATAGCCCGATGGACCTTTGACACCTATGTTCTAGTAGGTAGTTGGAAAACGGTTATTTCAAAATTTTGTATTACATAGTAACACGATTGACTGTGTTGTCGAATATATATTATATTCAAGAAGGCGTGTAAACTCACCATTTCGCAGCAAGCGGTATCACTGCGAGTGGGCAAGCGAGCGAACGAAGACGTTATAATATAATGAAAGTGAACAAACTGTCCCTCCAGTTTTTTGCTGCTCCATCCACTTTTGAAGTGCTTGCAACCTCCCTGCTCGTTGTGATACGTAGGCCTACAGCCGTACGATCCTATTCCTATCCTATCGTAGGGGCACCTATATCCTATCCTACTGGAGGAGGCACCGATATCAAAATGGAGTGTCACTAATACCAAACTGGGGGTACCAATATCAAACTGGAGGGGGCACCAATATCAAACGGCATAGGGGTACCAATATCAAACTGGAGTGAGGCACCATTATCAAACTGGAGGGGCATCAATAGCAAACTGGACAGGCCACCAATATCAAACTGGGGGGCACTAATAACAAACTGCTGGGGGCACCAATCTCAAAATGCAGGGGGTCAATATCAAACAAGAGGGGCCACCAATATCAAACTCAGAGAATTATATTGTTGCTACAATATCAATTAGCTTCCTTTGATGCAGCAATAACTCGACCGTTCCGTGGTTGTGCAACACAAACCAATATTATTGTAGCGGCAATATTTTTTCGTCTGCTAATGAAAGTGCAATAAAAGCCAATGTTATAGCAGCAATATATTAGCTTGTGCTATTGATTGGGCTATGTTTACAATAACATATTGCCATGACGATATTGTTTTCTTACAACATCGTCGCTGCAATAGCTTACGGTGTGCAATTCGTGCACGCACTTCTCTGTGAATGATGCATAACAGAATATGTGTTGAAATGTCCATATGCATACGAAGAAATTCCGTCATCCAAAATATACCGTTTATCGTCATATGTAGATAAGCTCGTCTTATTAAGTCACTGTATTTAACACATGTTTATCACTGCGTATCAAGTTCATTTTATGCTTCATGTTTACTACCACGGAACAATATATTACAATAGTCCTGGTGACGAATATCTTTCTTTACAACTGTCTTTTTGATACCCTTTGCACGTTTCTTTTCCACACCACCACACTTTATACTATACATTTTCGATTTGAGTCCAACAAATTCTTCGATGGGTTTACCTGCGGTGTCGTCTTTCATTTTGCCAAGCACCTTTTTATTCACCGTTGAGAAGAGGGGGTGATCAGAGGGGTAATCGCTGGTATCGAAGAAAGATGAATTTGCTGCCATGTCGTCGTAAATGTCTTTGGTTTCAACCAAATAACACAGTGAATCGGTATAGGTAAATAGTAATTTACATTTACCATCATACAATGGTTTCATATAATTGTAATGGAAGTTATACATAAGGGACTTTGAAAGTTCCAAAACTGTAAACCCGACATAAATGGGTTTACACAGTTTAACAGTTTTGCAGTGCATTTTAACCGCAACAATGTCTTCGTTAAATATTGAAGACACGGAGTAACGGGGGTTCGCAACCAATTTTTCAAATTTCCGTTCGTTGGTTATTAGTTTAATGTCAATATAAGCTCGTACATTATCCATGGTTTTACTGAATACAGCGTTTTTAAGAAGTTTATACAAGTCTTTCTAGAAATCACTATTAGCATGTTTACGCATTTCGGTATTAAAACTAATATATGGTTCCATCCATTGACACTGGTTGAAGGAGACGACTCGATGCACTTTTTTAAGTTCCAAACCAAGTGCAAGGTATTGTTGAAGGTTCGGATATGTTCTTTATAATATTGTTTATCGTTTAGATTGGGGACCAGTTTTTCAACTGGTGCAGAACGATCTTGTTTGATCGCACTGCAATATGGGGACAGCATTGAATCGGAAATCTTTAAACGTTCGGGAGCTAAAGGGTAATCGTTGTGAAGGTTGTGGAGATGATATGGGTAATGTAGATCAACTTCCAATATATATCCAGTATCTCCGTTTGCGTTCACTGAATACCGGATATACACGGAATACGGAATGACGGGAGGAATTGGATGGTATCGATAAAGCGGATTTTCCATCCAATCTCCTCGTTGTCGTTGGTATCGTCGTCGCCCAATATGAAGTCGACACCATCCACATCTTCGTCCCAGCATTCGTCATCGTTGTCATCGTCAACGTCTACTTCTTCCATTATGAAAGGATTTCCGCCACCACCATCGCTGCTCTTCTTGGATTTCCGTTTGATGGAGAACGTCATATAATCCTCCATGATTTCGCGATACATTCGATCTCCAGTCCCTTTTGTTTACATATAGCACCAAGTTCTTGCATAATTAAATGTCCATCGTATCTGCGTAAATTATGAAATAATACAGTTACATCGCGATTAAGTCTATAACCAATGTTACATTTTAGGTGAGCTGCGCCTCTGTAGGGGTGACAGAGGTGACAATGATCAAACGCTTTATCGTCAGAATCCATCGTTTTATTACATATATAACATTCTGTTGAATTATTAAAATTTTGTTGTTCCTCATCAGTTAAGTTTAAGGGTCTATGGGGTATCTTTTGATATTGTTCGGAAAGCTCTATTACATTATTAAGAAAATGTTTAACAGTATTGTCACCTCGATATATACGAGGTTTGCCAATTTCCACTTTATCAACATCATCCAAACAATCCAAAAGACCATAACCACATGGAGTATGAGTTTGGTAGGGGTTGATGAATGAGGTGGATGTTGAAGGTTCACACGTTGGAACCTTTTCGAGTATACACTCGAAATCAGCATATATGACGTATGGGGATCGTTGCATTCGCTGAATATTTGCGAATTCAAGCGTAGAATTTGGGGGTCATGTCTGAATTCGGGATGGTTGATTGTGTCGACAGCGTTGTAAATGCTCATCCGGTTTAGCTTTACTGTAGGACGGGACGAGACATTCATCACAAAAGTACTTTTTCGCTTTGCCTCGACGTTGGTTGTGCATCAGCGAGTCCAGACTACGAACCAGACAATAATGTTCTTTATACAATAGAAGATGGACGTATCGATGGTGTAGGGTTTTAGTTATATACAATGGATAAATTACACCATCTTCCAGTCCATATACGTTGACAGCTATGTTGTTCTGCCGCTCGAATCGTGGTATGTCTTTGACTTTAAAAGGATACTGGATACCGTTCATATTAAGTTCATTAATATATGGTTCATAGTTTGATACCCTCTCAGCGTGTTGATTGTAACTGAGAGGGTGTAGCGCCGCCAGAACGCTCCATAAAAAGCATTTATTATCGTGGTTCTGGATATTGAGCACCGCATGCTTGTTGCGGATCGATGGTGGAAGCTCGATATAGGATGACGCATGGAGCGGACGATACTTGCTGATGTGCACATCAGCATGTTGCACGTCTTGTAGGACCCATACGGATCCTAAGCGTTGAAAATCGTCCAATTTCTTCGTCAACTCGTTGAAAAATTCTGTCAGCTCGATGGTGATGTTGTTCCCGGGCAGGATTGGGCGGGACTTGGTCTTGAAATGTGCAGTCAACTGTGTACCGTCGAGTTTACATAGCACACACTTGACCGAGATCCACAGCTTGATGCCACGGTTGAGCTGATTATTAATGAGTTGTTCTAACATCTCACACGACTGTTGGAGGAAGCTAGATAGGTCGTTGACGGGGTTGTTGGGTACTAAATAGTAACTGATCAGGTACCCTTTGAGCGCTTTGATCCACTTTTGAAGGGTGACAAGTTCAGATTGAGTGATAATGCAAGATTGTTGTTGTGTGGTATTAATAATATTCTGTGCCATCTGTTGTATTTGATTAAGATGATTCAGATCAGATAATTTCATGTGAGTTGACGTTGACGGTTTGGTTTCCATGAAGGTTGAGGTTGAAGGTTGGTGTATAGTTAGTGGTTGAGTTTCTACAATTGTTGAAGTTGGTTGTTGAACTGCTAGTATTGGGCGGGGTTGTAGATAGTTTGAACACCGCACTTTACAGTGTTTCTTTTGATGCCTTGTAAGAGCGTCTTGACGCGAAAATACTTCTCCACATTGCTCGCACCAATTCAATTGTAAGTTATGAATTGTACAAATATGACGTATTAAATGATCACGTCTAGTAAACCTTTTACTGCATTTATTACACTTCAGTGCCATTTCTTTTAAGAGATTTCTAAAAATAATTCTTAAAAAGGGTATAAATATTCGAAAGCCTATATATAATTAAGGTTAGCAAACTCAAACAAAGCTATAATTGATAACGATATATAACTTTTAGTTATGTAACCTTGTTTAATTTAAGTTCAATAAGTGAAATCAGCGTAATCGAAAACATATAGTTACCAACTTTAGCAATAATACGTAAAAAGATATAAACATATATGTTATGTAAGCTATAACGGTTCTTATCTGAAAGAGCAGACTATAGTTACCGACTTTAGCTATATTAGGTAATGGGGCTTTCAAGTTAACTTGTGTGCACCATGACTTGGCTTTGTCCTATAGTCTCCAGCTACTATTCGAATGTCCGCGTAAAGCGACAGCTGACTATACGGGCATGTGTCACGGTTTCCCCAGACTAGTTGATTTTGTTACGGAGTCTGCGTGGACATTGAGAAATGTTCTGTATAGTCCAGGCCGACTCTGTAAATACGAAAATATAATATTTTATGGACTTTAATAATAGCTTTTGAAATGGAGAACATTCGTACACAGTTATTTTAAAATCATTTGCAGATTTGCAAATAGTTTAGCCGTTAACTCATCCATCACATTTAAGCGGTGTCTATATATAAACAGATTCGTTATACGTTTACACAATTTCGAATTTTTCCCACATTGAAAAATATCTCTGATAAAAGAAAAAAATTTTTTGCCAAATTAATAAAAAAATTTTGTTAACGTGAGGATAAACGCTCGGTTACATTTAGCAACTATATTTAAATTGCAAACATATAAACCACAGCTATCCGTAAAGTGGAGGGTAAGGCTTAGCACCAGCCCTTAAATGTCGGACCCCCTCAATGCTCTGCAGCCAACGCTTTCAAACGCCAAAAGCGGATGAACAGTTATAAAGGATAATTGACAAAAATTGGAGAAAATCCGGCTCAAATCAGCACATTGATAAAAATGTTAACAAAACCTTGGGAAAAATTTTGGCGAAATAGGAAAAATTATGAGTTCCTGAAAATTTCAAAACCCCACCCCCGCCGAGACCATCTACTTGCCACCCTAAGTTGACGGACTTACACATATGATATAATTTCACGCAGCTGAAATTTGCGCTTGTCACCTAGCCGTGGTCCGTTTCATTTTTCCACAGAGGCCCCCAAATAAGCTAGTTCGAAATATAGATTGGAATAATACGAGGCGTAAAGACCTTTCAGTTCCCATCTTTTCACGTCATAAATTTATATATATAATTGCGATGTATATATCACTTTCTTCCGCTCGGAACATAAGCACTCGCTTTTAAATAGTTTTTGCTTGCTTGCTAATTTATTAATAGTAAACCATGGACATATGCGTATTACCTATAAATTTGTATTCGTGAAGCGTATTATATTTACATGCAGCAGCGTAATCATATTGGAGGGGCGTGATTTTATGCGGATTGTCAAATTTACATTGAAATCTACTAAAATTCCAAATGATTTCCCGATCGTTCTTTGTCAACCCACATTTCCAATAGACTGCAAACGAATGAAACCTGTTCAAAGTTACGCTACTGCTTATTTATGCTTATATATACAAAGTATTTATAACTGTGCAACTGGCTGTGTAACAAAATCAGAATATATTCATTTCAAATCGCATTCCTATTTGTCGTTTAACAAAACCTCCCACGCACAAATATGTATATATACTACAAGTCGATAATTTTAGCGCGAATAAATTTTAGGCGCGAGTAAACGATAATTTTCGCGCGTACAATTTTTCAATTAAGCTACCGTTACGGCAGAATAAAGATATGTAAAGATACACAATACTGGTTTAACACATTTATAATAATTTCACATTCTGTGCTGAATTTTACAAATCAGATCGACAGATAAGTACGGTAAATATGAATCTCCAGAAGGGCCTGTCTTCCATTTCAAATAGTACATATAAGCAGAAGGAGATCCAGAAGGGTTGTCGAGGGTCTCTCGCCCACTGTCACTAAGTGTTCTTGGAATACTCAAATCGTCCACCGGCTGTATTAAATACCGTAGTATACCACAAGGAACACTACGATGGGTAGCAATAGGGACGCTCACCTTCCCTCAGCAATTTGTCGAGAACCCGCTCTTTCCATCAAAAATACTTGGATTTGCCGCTGCATATACGAGAGTGCAGAAAACGACAAGCACTGAGGAGGGTTACGAGATGACTGTGTATGCATTGTTGCCACTATGTAAGGTAGTCACTAAGCGTAAACCGGTAAGACACCGGAATTTGTCAGAAGACAAGACGACAAAACGGAAATTTACATCAAAGACGGCAAATAACTAAAAGAAAGCAAGTAAAACTGGGAAATTTATTATCGAACACAAGAACTCATTTTTTGTTCGTCAGTATTATTGCTACCAATCTGGTAGCCTGGATTCGGTGAACCAAGAACCTAAGGTTTTAAACCGGTGATCCCAGCACATGGAGGTCCGTCGTCTTTAGCAGCAACGTACGGAGGACGATAACTGTGAAAGCCTGAAGGGTGTCACACTCTTAACCAGTGCCAAATATCATAGGGTCTTGGGGCAACTTATCTGCATCCCCAAATTATAGAATAAAATGCCGACTGGGTAAACGTTTCTAAAAAATACTAAAATCATTTTGATGTAACAACGCATTCTTCAATGCACAAGTTTCTCTGATCAGACATAAACATGTACACAGCTGTTCCACCTCTGTAGCGGCTAAAATTCTTGAGTTTATGCAATTACGACCACATAGTAAGAATTCATTTGCTCAAATTATTCTTACAAAAAAATCAAACATGTCGCACTATCATATGTCTATTCCAATCAGTGATCAATAAACCGAGTCCATTGTTCAGAAACAGTCAGCGATCTTACAAAATTGTCCGGAACAGTCATTTCCGACTGTCTGAACAAGCGAATAACCTAGCTAAGCCAATCAGGACAAAATGCATAGTCAGCTATGACTATAGCAATGTCCTGAGAGTCAGCCTAAGCTGCTGGACATTCCGGCGTCAGAGTGCACACAAATTAACTTAAATGCCCC
>JASANE010026818.1:0-24312 GCA_030248225.1 Trileptium ribeirensis
ATAGAAGAGATAGCAGAGGTCCTGAATAACTAAAATAGTACTAATCTCACTTTCGCCTTCTCGCTTTTTCGTTCGTATATAACCATCTGTAACTTATCTGGTGTGGTCTATTTCAGGGCGTTGGTTTCAATGTCAAGACGCGCAACTCTTATTTATTAAAGCTTTCTGTACCTTATTGGAAATTTCTCATGTATCATTTGTCCGGTACTCAATATCCGATGTCTATAATTTAACCTGAGAATTCGTAATGTATGTTTGTATGTTCAAAGTATTATATACTAAAGAATATCCTCACTGTCATGAGAACTATCATATTACTACTTTCCAGACTGTTACTATTCTCCCTCACGGGACTTGCTCTTTAAGAGGGAAGGAATGTGACTATCGATTATTATTTAATATAATATTTAATAAATTTTATATTATGAAGTGAATCATGCTATGGATGGTTTATGAATGGGTTATTGTTCTGGTGTGGGAACTTTCCTATATAGTTTTGGTATAAAATGGTGCACGACGACATTGTGGATGGAATTATTTTTCCGGCTTGTTAGTTTGGAGTACTGGACAACTTGTACGACGCCGTATGGAGCCTACATCTGCTGTTTTTCTGGTTAGCAAGATCATTTGTTTTTGAAATTCTACATATCGACTTATATACGTATATATAGTTATATGTATCCATTGTTTTCAGCGGTTTACTTAAACCTTGGTACTGTTTTCGACTTAGTCATAGTGTACATTGAATAACCCTTTTAAGATTTTCACTACAATATTTTTCAATATTAGGTCTAGATGTTTTCCGGAAAAGGCTTCAAAATCTTCAGAAAATTTACAAAATATTCGTTCCGATTTGCTTAGCTATATCAGTCTGTAGCGTAGAGTTTTATGCTTTTGTTCGCTCAAACGGAAACGACATGAAATATAATTCAAGTGTTCCGATTATTTCTAGAATTCACCGAACGACCTCCAAATGATGTCAGATGCGCCGGCTCATCATCTTTTCGTTCTGTTTGGTCCGATAAAATCCGTTACATCAAAAAGGCTTCCTGATATTCTGTGTGTAATGCAGGTGAGATAACTAATATCTCTCTTCTCGCTACTTGAATTATTGTGGATCAAACTTTGTTGTTTTGTGGCAAATGTTATGAAAATCGGGTAACACACTGGTGTTAGACGAACATACGTATTGAATATATAACAGAAGTACAATATTATTAGACAACTAGAGTACTGAGTAAAAAGCGACAGCCGTCGCAACAAACAGATGATTTATTGTTGTATAATAGCTGATTGAATAAGTTGCATCGACATGTAATTTACGGGCGACTTCTCCGTGCCGTCACACCTCTATATGGGCGCTGCCACCCCACGTCGATAGCCAAAACACAGCTCTTCCTAAATATTTAAGCAGGCTGGCTTTGCGTGCAAGGAATTAAATGAGATTAGAAAAAATTGTTTAACATCGGTTATTAAAGCAGAGTTTCCACTGAGGGCGTAGGTGGAAAGACCGGGAAAATTTGTTTTTCTGTCACGCATAACCCATCTTCGGGTGATGGATTTCGATAATTTTTTATTCAATAGCAAAAGTGATGGGGATGAGCTCTTTAGTGAAGGCAAATAGCTCCGGCCCCATCTTCTGGCTCGAAAAGGCAAACTGATTTTTATGAATTCTTTGCTAATAAATTCTTGTCATACCGGTACCAGTGTTTCACAGCTCATATCTTCCGAAAAATGAGACCACTTTGCAGAATTAGCTCATCAAGATCTACCGATTGGCTGACCAGGATTTTTAAAGACCACTCCCTGGGCTGCTATTGAGCCGAAAATGTTTGGTCTATCCTATGCCAGAAATAGCGAATGTACAATTATCGGCATGTTTTTGCGCGATTTTAGCTTACAATGAGTGCCTGCTTGGTTATCAAGCGCTCTAGATACAATGGTTTTTGTTATCTATAGTCCAACTTGACTAAATTGTACCTGTGCATGGGGTTTCAAGGGTTTTGCGGTCGACGAATGCGATTTTCAAAACGTTTTCTTTTATTTCGTTATGCCTTGCGCGCAGGACATTAATAATGGTTTATATATAAGTTTTGTTGAAGACTAATGCATTTATATGGTTATCTATTGTCCAGCATGCATATTTCATGCTTGTTGATGAGTTTTCAATGTGTTTACGGTAAATGAACCAAATTTGCAGAATATAATATATTTTCAGTAGTTTGGTACATGATATCAAAAATAGTCTATATAGGTTTTTAGCATGCTGAATACGCTGGTTCGGTTGTCTAGAGACCAGCAAGTACATTTCGGGTCTTTTGAGAGGTTTAAGGTCACTGAACCATATTTGCAGAATTTAGCGTCTTTATTTTGCATTGCTTTCAGGGCATCAAAATTTGTTTATATAGGGTTTTGGGTAGGCTGAATACGATGATATCTATACACGGGCATAAATACTTCATGCTTTTCGTGTAGGTTTTTCTTATGGTTCAGCGTTCCAGAGGTTCAAAAATGGCCTGTTGCAGGTGGTTACTCAAAATGATAACATTTAAATGAAACCACCCTGCTTCACCCTAGCATGCAAGATTTATGTACGTGCTACATTATAAATGATCTAGTAGCAATATTGTCTGGCTTATTCGCTAAGGGGTTTAGGAAACCGTCTCTTGCCTCCGAAAAAAATTGTTCATCGAGAGTCACCACACATCTTCCTCAGGTCCCAATAATCTGGATTTTCTGTGAAAATTTTGGTACAGATTCAGCTTTCGACACCAATGCTTAACTTGGCCATTCGCTTGCAAGTATGCATCCACCGTATTACTTGTAGAACTGCTAGTAGTACAGTACTCCCCACAATTGGCTATCTTCGATTGAGTAGCTTAAAAAAGTGAACATCGTGTAAGGTACCAACTGCATTTCAAAATATAATTTTATGTTTTAGGAATCGATTTTTTAGTTAGAATCTAGCCAGTAACGGTTAATATAATACCAAAATCATTTTGACTACTACTACAGAACGTGGCTTATGTTTTGGTGTCTACGAGAAGCTACGTATGACGATATGATTTTATTTAGGTTTGTCTCGAGGGCCAGATATCGAAATCGAGTGTGGTGAATAGTTTGTCGCGTGGTCAGCGTGCGTCAGGCGATTTGATACCGTGGACTTTGGCTCAGCAGGTACTTCAATTTTATACAATAATTATTTTGTTACTGCTAATACAAGAGTACCAGGGCACAAATTAGATGCCATGGCCAGCACCCAAAACTGAAAACGTGGTATAGAATTTTGACTAATTACTGGTGAAACCTGGCTTCGGCGTGTGCCAGTTGAGAAGCACCCAGATTCAAAATTTATAAAGGGGTCGGCCCATAGCGCGGGAAGGGTGGTTTAGACAAGCCAGTGATCGAGATTTTTGTATAGAGGCAAAATTAATCAGGATTGCTTGTTGAAATTGGTTGTAGCCCAAAAACGCTTAAGGACCACAGTAATAATTCAATTTTGAGTCGGTTATAAGAACGTAGGCGCCTAGCTATGTTAGAGATAGCGAAATCAAAGCCACAATTAGCTTTTATTACCGGATGTTACTGAACAAACGGCCTAGTGAGCAGAAGGTTGACGTTTCGCAAAATCGCCGTCGCCGTATGTTTGCTTGATTCCTATAACAGTCGCATTCCCGAATCAAAAATAATTTTCATTCAGCGTTTACTAACCTAGTTTACAGGTTATTGAGCGGAGCTAGGCGAAGCCGAGCGAAGCGTTTTGATTTTCTGTCTGGGAGTAAAAAGGTCGATGTCCGTCCATTCGTTCGGTCCGACGGATCTCAAGAACCACTGAACCGATTTTAAAAAAAACTTTTTTTGTTTGAAAGCCTATCACGTCAGAGTGTGCACCTGATATTTGGGATTAAAAAATTTTGAGTGGTTAATTAGTAATTAGCTAATTAGTTAAGCTTGTGCAGCTAAAATAGAGAATTTTGCAATATTTGTGTTATTTATTGAAATAGAATCGTTTCGATCAAACCATTATAGGTTTTTTGGGTCGAAGAATTCAAATATAATATTTTTACCAATGATAAAGCCCTATGCAATGTAGTTACAAGAACATAAAATTGAGTACATTCGTAATGCCACAGCCCAAGCTCCACTCACAAATGTAGTTCCGACTGGTATTTAGTTTTTGCAGGGAACATTATAATCATTCTCACATAAACTGTTTTGGTGAAAGGGAAAACTGATAGTAACAAAGCCATTTCTTTATGAAGTCCAAATTTTGCTGCGATTGCTTTTCATTTAAAAATAGCTTAGTATCTGATTTGATTCAAAATTTATTTTTTACCACAGATCGTATATCTGGTGTTGAACACTAAGCAAACACAGCTGTTTGTGTTCGATTAATGAATTTTCTTTCTTTGCGCTCCTACATTCATTCCACAGAGTAATTAATAGTAATGAGGTGAACACCTAATCTTGAGTAGTTTATCGTCCTTATCATAGGACTGATTTCTTATTTAATTTATATTTAACGATACGTTTATATCTTTTGATAAATCGCCTACAGTACATATCAACATATCAGAAATGAACCGCTGTTCGAATTAGCGAACATCGAGCAGGCAGCGGTGATGTCTTCCGAGCCCTATAGTTATATAGTTCATACTTTGATAATAGCTAATGAATTATTAATTAATAGTTAATGATAAAAGCTATTGACTGTATTTTTTTAGTTTTTGGATAACGATTTCCCGATGTTGTCCGGTGCACGGATCGTACGAATTGCAACGCATCCTGAATATCAGTCGGTATGTCGTAAAGTTACTATTAGTAACGTGTGTTCGACGGAAATTTGACCAAAGAATAGGCCACGTTTGAATTGGAAATGTAAAACAAATTATTGCCGGTTTGATTTATTGCAGCATTTAGGCGGTCGGCGTTCCATATTTAGCGCATAAATTCGTTTTCCATTTAATCTTCGGATCTGTCGCTGATGAATTCGCTTCGTACCGTAATATGATATTTTGGGAAATGCTTTACTTCCTAATATATATTATGCAGAATTGGCTCCGTCGATTTGTAGTTTACGGTGCACTTGGTCGGTTGACATGATAATAGCATATTGGCCATTTTATAATATATTTTCTTGTAGTAACTCACATCCTTGTAGAGTCGTTATGTGTTGGTTTTGTATTTCTTGGTAAAATAAAATGTACTCTGCATATTATTAACTCTGGTACTGTAGTCACGGCCAGAAATATGTACAAAATAATCCATTGGAATTTCGATCGATTTCGATATTTTTTCGAATTTTCGCGTAATTACATAAAATTCAGGATTGTTAAATTTCTATTTTCAAGTAAATGAAATTTCGATCGATTACGATAGTTTTAGATTCTACATTCTTTATGCCGAAAATATGTCGGAATTGTAACATTTCCGCTCATGGATTTTGCTTTGCGGGATGTGCGGAACTACACACCTGTTGTTAGGTTTCGTGTGGTTCTTCCTATTTTTACAAAGTGCTTCCACTCGCTGGCTGAATTCAACGAAAAATTGGCTGGTTTTTATACTTTTGGAATGCAGAAGCTTTTCCCCCTCTAGTTTTCAAATACTTGGTCTTTTCCCATTAGCCATGAGTCACAGAGTTGCTACAGTGTATATTCGTTGACGTTTTGTATAATTCTATTTTCAGATGGGTTACGGACGGCGCGCAGTTGAGCTGCTCGAAAAATACTACCAAGGTTTAATTACAAATATCGATGAAAATGATGAAAACGATTTTGACGTACGCGATTCGATTGAAGTTAGTTTTGTTACGGCCTTCTGAATTTAGATGTATTAGCAAAAATAGATCATAAATAAATGTATATAGTTCGCTAATTATACGGCGGCCTGTCGGTCAAAAGAAGATTTGGATGTCCACACTTATTTACTACAATATTTAGATTAAAACGAGGAATTGATTATGTTAAAGTAAGAGTTCGTTATGGGCTGAGGGGTAAGTCAGAAAGCGACCACATCATCTCATAAAGAAAACTACATGAGTATAGCCAAGTGCTACACTCCTCTACAAGTTTTATTCATTAATTCATGGTTATAACGATCAGCATACACTCGTTGTAACAGATTCGACACGACTATCGTTACACGTCGTCTTCAGATATTTTCGCAGCAACGTCACTAACTTAACCTCCAGATTCGGTCCTCGCCTCCCGAAATTTTGCATTAGCTGTTTTGTTAAATTGAAATTATTGCTCTTATAACGGAGTTCCCACTGAGGGCGCTAGGAGGAGAAAACGTGAAAATTTTTTTGATTGTTTCTGTCACGTCTAACTTTATTTTTTAATCTTCGATTTCGATAACTTTATTCGATAAGAAAAGTAATGAGGGTGTGTACTTTAGTTTGAACGCAGCCAGCTTCGATTTCATATTCGGGGTCAAAAATGGCAAAAAAACCCGGTTTTTAACGTTTCTTTTCCAAATCTGGTCGTACGGTCACAAACGATATCCCATGACACAGGCTTGTCATCGAAAGAGAGAGACCACTTATATAAAAGTGAGAATCAGCTCATCAAAATCTACAACTTTGCTCACCGATACTTTTTTGTGTGACCGCTCTCTGGGTCGCTATGGGTCTTTATATGGTTCGTCTACCCTTCGCCAAAAATATTTGTTTTTCAAATTTCGCATGTTATTGAGTGTTTCACCTTAATACAACGAGTGTCTATTAGGTTATCAAGCACGCTGAATACGAACGTTTTTTACTTTTTCGCGGGGTTTCAATGGTTTACGGTCGACAAGCCCTATTTCAAAAATGTAGTGAGTTCTTGGTACGCTGAATACGATGGTTTAGTTATCTAAAGATTAGCACGAGGACGTCGTGCGTTTTCAGTTGTTTTCGATTGGTTTAGCCTCATCGAGGTCTTAATATTTTCAGTTTGTTGCAGAGGTTTTAGTATAACATATACATCAAACACAAAGCTTTTTACAAGTGATTACACAAAATAACCACTTGTGAAACAAAGCACGTTCCATTTCCCCTCGTTTGCAAGAAATTAGATATTGTTTCTGATTTCAAATATTTTAGGAAAACAGTGGTGCTTCAACGTCTGGCGGAAACGACCGCAGCAATGGCCAAACCGTTGACGACGGAATAAACCCGCGAGACCAAGAAAAAATAAAGCCAAAATCCAGCCTTCCACCGCTGTTTCTCAGACTTTCACAAAGGAAACCGGAAAAGTTGGACTACATTGGTGTAGCGTACGGATTAACGAATCAGTTGCTCAAGTGAGTAAGTTATTCTTGTGGAAATTTCTGAGCTATCGTCTGCGGGGGACATGGAATCGGGATGTAATGTAGCCATGTTTTTTGGCCTTTCGTATACGGTCGTATTTTTCAACATCAGACATGGTGATGTATTGTCAAACCATCCTCCATCAGTGTGATTTTTTGACTTACTAGACGATGAGACAACTTTTTGTGTATTTTTTATTTTACAACACAGCGATATAAATAAAACAACTGCTAATTAAATTTTTAGCTACTTTGGTCAATAACTCATACAAACTAGCTTGTGCTTACTCCGACCAATTAGTGAACCTAGATTAATCGTTACCGACGAAGTACAATGATTCCTACGTTAGAGCAGACAAAAACCGTGGGCAATGAATATATTAATATTATGCGGGTCTACCAGTGTAGTTTATTTTTGATTGCTGTTGGTACGTCTAAATACATTATAATTAAGTCTTAGTGTAAAGGAATCGAGATGAAGATTCTTTTACGGTATATGATTTCAATTTCGGAGGTCATTTTGACGTTAAATTACATCCAGCGAAACATTTTTATACTTTTGCTACATACCGCACTTTCTGATACACCTTCGGAAACATCTAAAAATGAGAGATAACGATAAAATGATTAAGGCATGTCAGAAATAATGATATAAATGTGTTATGTATTAGCAAACGATAAAATTCTTAAGGCGAGTCAGAAATAATGATAAAATGCGTTATTTAATAGCAAAAGACAAAATTCTTAAGGCGAGTCAGAAATAATGATAAAATGTGTTATTTATTAGCAAAGGACAAAATTCTTAAGGCATGTCAGAAATAATGATATAAATGTGTTATGTATTAGCAAACGATAAAATTCTTAAGGCGAGTCAGAAATAATGATAAAATGCGTTATTTAATAGCAAAAGACAAAATTCTTAAGGCGAGTCAGAAATAATGATAAAATGCGTTATTTAATAGCAAAAGACAAAATTCTTAAGGCGAGTCAGAAATAATGATAAAATGTGTTATTTATTAGCAAAGGACAAAATTCTTAAGGCATGTCAGAAATAATGATATAAATGTGTTATGTATTAGCAAACGATAAAATTCTTAAGGCGAGTCAGAAATAATGATAAAATGCGTTATTTAATAGCAAACGATAAAATTCTTAAGGCATGTCAGAAATAATGGTTAAAATGTCTTATTTGTTAGCAAAAGACAAAATTCTTAAGGCGAGTCAGAATTAATAATGTAAATTGGTGGTACTAGTTTATTCGTCTGTGTTAACACATTTACCATACCGCATATTCGGATTTGTTCTTTGTTGTGTATAACTGGCTCATAAACTCTTGTGAAAATAGTGATAATTATAAAACATCTGTGGACAGGTTTTGGAAACGATGTGGATTTTTGCCGACATATCTGCGTCAGACACCGAACGATTTGACCGGTGAACACTCGTGTATCATGGTCAAGACGCTGTCGACGGGCCACGACGAAGAGCTCGATACGAAATGGCTGGTGGAATACTACAGAGGTATTAAGCTCCATGCTGGGGTCCAGACTAATGGTTTTCGTTTCAAAGTTGGTACCCGATTGATGCTATTGTGATAGTTGTTAGGATACGTTTTAGATCATAGTTGGTGGGGTGTTCTCTGATTATCGCTGAGGCGACAGCGTCTCATGCTTTATTATAGTTCTAAGTTTGAATAAGTGTAGGAAAACAATAGTTGTTATGCTACGACTTACACTGCGCGCGTTTGACTGTCTCATTTCGAGCGAGCAGCGTTTATTTATTTCGATCACTGTATCTGTTGATTTGGTTGATTTTTAAATTAGTCATTGAGACAAAAATTATTCTAACGCTCCGAACAGGTACTGGTCTCGAGATGACTATGAATCTGGAATGAGGTGGAGCTAGACGAAGCTTTGAAATATGGAAAAGCTGCTTAAACTTAATCTTGCAGCGCTCTGAAACTATCTTTCAACAAGCACTTGAAGCACTTCTGGTGCGATATCTTCGTATGAGTCAAACTACTTTAGGACAATCCTGAATCTTAGGTTTCCGAATAAAGATGCCTCGGCAGTATAAGTGCTGATTATATTTTTATTTGTTTGTTGCAAAGTACTAGTTTAGTACTTCCTTAGTCGTAGCAAATTACTGATCTTACTTTTTCCATTTCAGACTTTCGTTGTCGATTTTTACACCTGCTTGGCTACCAGTTTCGCTCGTTCCACTCATCACTGGTAATTTCGTTGCTTACCGAACCGAAGGCTGGTGCATCCGCGTTTTCGGAGTCTATGATTATCACTGACGCAGGTACAATTTGCTGTTGCTAGTATGCCGTATCTTCTGGCTTCTACATTCACTGAATATTTTGCTAGGGGTATGAACCGAGGCATTTAGTTCCGAACTGGGAGAATTTACCTGGGGGCGAGAACTGGTGCCGCTGCATGGAACAGACGGCGAACAGGTCGAAATCTAAAAATTTGCAAACTTAATATTTTCAGGGGACGCTAAAATTGTTAATAAATGGTCTCAGAAACGTTACAAAATACGTCTCTATAAAGGTTGAAACCATTTTTTTGCTGAAATTAGTCAAATTTTTAACTCCATAAAGGGATTTTTGCAAAATTTTTGACAAGTTTTTGTGTCAACGGGGGGTGTTTTACTGGAAAAGGGGAGCCTAAAATTTTGCCGGTAGGCGCAACCTGCGGAATCGCATACTGCCAGGGTGTCCACCGCCGCCCCTTCCACCAGTTTTGGGGAAGCCAATTCTTTTCACTCCAAAACCGCTCTACATGTTTCTTATTATGTTTCTCGAAGCTTCGATTTTGATTTAGTGGATAATGCTGCGCTATGATGTTATGTGCAAGAAACAACCCGTCACCAACTTTTGTTGGTCGAACTTGTAGGGTGTTATGGTTTACGCAGATCTTACTTATGTACTACTCAAAATATTGCGCTTATAGTACAGATTTACTTACCTGTTGGCGTTAATTATGTTCAGTATTATAATCTGTTTAGTTTAGTTTTGGTGTTTTCGATTAGGTCGGTTTGGTAGGACTCAGCCAAAAATATGTTTTTGATAACCGCACTTTCTGGGACATAATATTTCAAGACACGGGGATTCATGCTTTCATAGAGGACATAATAATGTTTTTTGCAAAATTACTGAGAAGAATTCTACTTGAAGGTACAATATAGCTGAATATTTTCGTTTTATTACTTCAAAATCTAAGAACCGGACAAACCTGTTTTAAAAAATAATTTGTGGCGTACGATCAAGCCCCGTTTTAGGAAAACGTTGTTCTCTGTATTTACTTATTCTTCTACATAACTGTGCTCGCCAAAATTGACTTATCGTCTTACGACCGATCAAACAGCGAACAACTTATACAATTTTTAGAGTAAAATTTCATTTTCATTTCGAACAAGGCACAAGTGAGCAATAGTCAATTATTGTGCCGAGTACTGCACTGCACTCCACAGAAAATGTATTTTATAATCACGAAATACTATGTTCAGTCAGATGGTTCGCTGTTTTTCCGCAGCGTTTTATATTTTGTTCCAAGCGAGTAAGTCGCCGGAACTCTCGCAGAGTATCGGGTTTAAATTTTTTAAGAAAACTTCGGGCGTACGGTGATTCATTATTGTCAGATTTCTCTTTTTGTGTTATCGTTGTAGTTACAGTACGCGCTAGAAATGAGTGTTTAGTTTCGAACAAACGAACATTGAACAGATTTCGAACAAAAACCATTTATTTAGGGTCAAGTCTCGAGCAAACTTTGAATAGATTGTGAATTTGATAACGTAATTTCATCTGCAACAGGCAAATTATTTCTATAATAGAAAAACTGCTGTACATTTGAAACGTAGACTGTGTCGCTAAATTATGCGTGGATCGTTCAAACTACTGATATTAGTGTTAAGCTCAGAGATTCAGTACTGGTCAGTAACAGTTGACCTTCGAATGAACGAACATTGACAAAATATATCTTCGAATACATAACGACCACTTCTGGAGCTGGGAAAAATATAAAAACCTTAAACTTATGCCAACCAAAAGTTGAAGTCTCTCGTACAAACATCACTCATTTCTGACGAGTACTATATAGCGATCTGGCCTGTCCACAGTGAGGGTGGCGTGGGGGGACCCCCACTTTCCAAATCCCCCATGTCCGCCCCCCCCACTCGGCCGAAACCCCCATGTTCAACTAATTCCAAAAATTTTTTAAGTCCGAAAATTTATGTTCTTTGTTTGCAAATTGTTTTTAAACATTAATTACCATTATTTATAATGCTAAAATATTGTTTTTTAGCTTGAAAGATCGTTAACAGTAGTAAAAATGCATGAAAATATGGAAATAATTTGTATTTTTAAGCAAAATTTAGCCTCCTCACTTTGAAATTTCCACCGAGAATGAACATGGGGGCCCCCGAAGTTCCCCCCGCTTTTCGGAGGGCTGTGGACAGGCCAGGCGATCGTCATATTAATGCTCTGATTTTTGTGTAGCCGTTCAGTTACACTTTTTCATTTTTTTGTGTCTTGAAATTTAGCATTTTGCAATAGATTCTCGTATATTATTAATTCTTTCGGTTCTAGCACTATCTCGAGACGAACTCTCCGTTCATTTGTCGAATCACGATTTGCAGCGCCTCGAAATGTATTCGAAAAATTTGGTCGACCACCATTTGATCACAGATCTGTTGCCTGTAGTCGCTCAGCTTGTGTTTCGACGACGGATTAATATTAATATGAGCGTCGTACAAAAGGTTAGAAAAACAAAACTAAGAGATGTACATGCTCTCTGATCGCCAGGCAAGATTACAAACGTTTCAAGATTGTTCACATGGTCAAACTCAGCACAAATGCATAAAAGATGTGGCCAATGTAGCCTTTAGGGGCGGAAGTGAAATTCATGTTATGCCGTTCTCGATGTACTAACCTTAAAACCTTAGTCTTAGCCTAAGCTAAGGTCCCTATATGAGCCTTGTACTAAGTCTAAACCTAACTCGGAGGGCTGCCGCCCCAGAGCCCCCGCTCTAAGCTGTTCTTTTTTTCTAACGTTATAACGTCCGGCTTCTAAAGGTGACATGGGCCAAAGATGTTTTAAAATTTTGATTAAAATATATGCTCGAATTTTGAGTAAAAAACTGGAACATGAGCGACGGTTTGACGTTTAGTGCTCGAGTAGTTATTTAATTTTTGGGCAATATTGACTAATCAATGACTGTCGAGTGAGCTGTCAGCAATATCATTGACTAATGTACGGGTTTTGAAACGAAATTAAAACGGTTTTATCCTTATGCGCGGGTAAACTTAAGACGATCCCGCCAACCATCCTATTTTGTATTTTTTGATAAAATTTGTTACGGAACGCTTTTTGATCAATTGAAATTCGGCATAAATCTGTTCAGGAACACAGCGCTCGCGACTGAAATCCAACCATTTTGAATCGCGAAAATTGAAGTAAAATTACCCCAATTTTTTGAGAACGAAAATTTGTCGATTTTATTGTTACCTCACTTTTGCATTAAATTTGTTCTTGAACACTGTATAATCCAAATTAATATGCTAATGCATTAGGAAACAGAATTTCTGCAAACTGAAATCGCCGAAATTCTGTTCGAATACAAGGTCTAATTTGTGGCACTTGAATTTGATTTTCCCAATTTTAGGTTAGCGAAAAGCCGAATGAAATGAAGCTTTTTTCCGTAACAAGGGTTTGCGATTCCATATCGGTAATGACAGAATAGGA
This sequence comes from Trileptium ribeirensis, assembly GCA_030248225.1. Classification (NCBI taxonomy): domain Eukaryota; kingdom Metazoa; phylum Nematoda; class Enoplea; order Enoplida; family Thoracostomopsidae; genus Trileptium; species Trileptium ribeirensis. The sequence continues at coordinate 13,035 of JASANE010026818.1, forward strand.
TGGTTGGCGGTGTCACCTTAAGTTTACTCACGCATTACGCAGTGTTGATTAGGATTTTCTTTTTTAAATTGCGAGTGCGTGACAGTATTAGTTTTACCTACTACAGCACCCTATGCATACACCCAAAGACATTCGTTGCTATTTGGCATTTTTATACATTTCAATAGATTTTCTGTTCCTGTGCATATACTTTTTTTACACTGTACTTTTAATAACAGAAATATGTTTGCAGAGGCTTTCTTTTAGGTTATATATATTTTAGGCAATTTTGGCGAGCCTTGGCCTTCAATGCCGCACGGTCGACGAAGTGGTAAAGGAACTCAATCTTCCGTCAACTCAAGTTTTGGCCCTATTCAATAGAACGATACGCAAAGTTGTTGAGGTATGTCCAGTTTTACCTTCGGCATCATTTGACGTCGTGCTTACAGACGCTGTTCGTTGTTTATAATTTGCTTCATTGAAGAATTTCTGAGATATCGTATTGTATGTAAGTGGTTAACTGAAGGTTTAGCGCCGTACAAACGCTGTGGATCTTCCGCTGGAATTGCTAAATCTTTTTGACGCTAACGGCTAGTTTTAACATCACTTACGTGATAGCATGATAGTGGTTACTCGACTAAAACTCATTTAACTTAAATGGAATCGAATCGAGTGAAATCAAATCCATAAATTTGAAATTAAAATAATATTTGTATGTGAAAACTGAATCAAATTTAATCGATTAGAATCGAGTAAAAGTATACGTGATTTTAGAACGATAAATGGAATTGCCGGTGTTATTTACTGTATTATATACCATGATTTTATCTTATTTATTTCAGCAATTGAATAAAATTTGTGAAACCGCAATTGCAGCAACATTGGAGCCGGAAACGGTTGTGATCGCTCAGCCAACTCTCAGAAGTCTGGATGAAGACTTGGTAAGTTTTGACATGCTTAAATAATGTGATCAACACTGGAGCCCGAAACGGTTGTGATCGCTCAGCTAACTCTCAGAAGTCTGGATGAAGACTTGGTAAGTTTTGACATGCTTTTAGCTGTGTAGTTACAAAAAATAATGTGATCAACACTGGAGCCGGAAACGGTTGTGATCGCTCAGCCAACTCTCAGAAGTCTGGATGAAGACTAGACTTGGTAAGTTTTGACATGCTTAAATAATGTGATCAACACTGGAGCCCGAAACGGTTGTGATCGCTCAGCTAACTCTCAGAAGTCTGGATGAAGACTTGGTAAGTATTGAGATGCTTTCACCTGTGTAGTTACAAAAAATAATGTGATCAACACTGGAGCCGGCAACGGTTGTGATCGCTAAGCCAACTCTCAGCAGTCTGGATGAAGACTTGGTAAGTATTGAGATGCTTTCAACTGCGTAGTTACAAAAAATGGTTATATTAAGCACCCATATAAAATTGTTTAATCGATGAACTTAGTCAGAGAAACGAATTACTTCCAACGAAAATTAATTTTATTCGGAATATTTTATCATCAAAAAAGTGGTCGATAAATGGTTCAGGAAGACGCTGCTGCTAAAGTTGTTATACGTTCATTTTTGATGGCACTGATCTTGATGACGATGATGATTTTTTTATCATTTTCCACCGTTTGTTCTAAGCGTTGCCGTAGCGTCTCTCTTGAAACTAATTCAATCGAGTCTCATGTAAGCCATGGGACTGATGGATTTGACGGATGGAGTCACTTATTATTATTAACAGAAAAATTTAAATAAGAAAGCCGATGTCAAATTAATGATGTTTGTGGCAGGAAGATCATTCCACAGGCCACGAGTTTGTGGAACAAAAAGGGAAACATTAAAGTGGCAGCAAGTCACAGCAAAAACAAGCTAGTGTAAAGCTAACCCATCGGTGGACTTTCTACACTATACCAAACTTTCAGTCACTATACAGTTGGTTTCTAGCAAGGCATGACATGGGGTCCCTCGATTTGGAACTGGGGAAAACAAAAATCATGGGTGCGAATCCTCCAGTTCATCTGGGAGTCTCCCTTGTTGAACTGGGGACCATAAAGTACTGTAACCTCCAGAAACGGTAAAAATGTCTAATTTGGCAATTAACTATATATATATTTTGTGTTTATTTAAACACTGGAAATTTTGGTGATTTTCATTTCAGCGAATGAACATTTGGTGACTTATTAGCCAAAATAGGGGCTCCAAAGCTTGATTGAACATCGATGCGGATATATAGAACAAAAATCACCGAGTTATAATGTTTCAACTGACTTTTCAAAGCAACAACGTTTAGCTTGTCTAATAGCTAATTGTCTAATAGTAGCTGTGTTTACGTTATAAAGTACCCATCAATGGTTTTTTGTTTGCCAATAATCTGCGCTGTTCCATTCAATGACATGCTGTACACACTTGTACTAAAAAACTCCATCAGCCTATCATTATAGTGTTTGAGCTAATTTTATCGCTGGTAAATGCTGCGTCTACAAGTGCATCGGAGACAGGAAAGTTTAGAATGCATATGAGCTTCATATACAAAGCGTCAATGCATTTTTTGAGAATTAAAGACTTATCTACAGATTACAAAAATTCGACATGTCCAATATATACGAATATCCAAAATACGAAAATGTGCTGGTGTCAAGGGCACGTTATAAAATAGCTTTATACTATAGCTTGAGACTTGTATACCTTGGTTTTTAGAGTGTTGGACATTCGTCGATCGCAGAAGATGCCAGTTGTGTTTCGCCACTTTGCCCAGGCAGCGTTTATGCGTGACGTTACTTCAGCCTTGAGACTGCCATCTGCACTAATAGTAGAGCCTAAGTATTTAAAAGTGTCTGTTTTCGAAAGGAACACTTCATTAACTCTAACAGTGCCGTTGGTGTTCGCATCTGTTGTCAGGTATTTGGTTTTCTTAAGATTCAGACGTAAGCCAAAGCTGTTGAGGCGATCATGCCATTGTTGAACCCACTGTTCGAAACCGTATTTTGTCGTAGCTGCTAACATGACATCATCAGCGTACATCAAGCAGTAGGGTAGATCACTCTGTAGATCTCGAGTGATGGTGTGTAGTGCCATGATGAAAAGCAGAGGTGACAATGATGAGCCTTGGTGCACTCCAACTGATATGTTGAAGTTCTTTGATGTCCCGGCTGGGCAGTGCACTTGGCTTTTTGGTCAGCGTACAGTAGTTTGACCCAGCATACAAGCTCTTCCGGAATGGAATGCAAGCGAAGCGCGTACAAAATGAGGTCATGAGGCACTCTGTCGAAGGCTTTTTCTAACTCGAAAAACGCTAGATGCAACGGGCTTCGTTTTTCACGATGTTTATCAATTAAAATCCGGGCGGCGTGGATCGCGTCTGTGGTTCCACATTCCTTAACAAAGCCGGCCTGATTTGTCGACATTACAGCCATGAACCTGGTGCGCGTCTCCGATACTCTCTCAAAAATCTTCATAGTATGAGAGAGAAGACGGACCAGTCTGTAGTTTGTGCACTTCGCTGGGCTTCCTTTGCCTTTCCATATCGGTATTGTGGTACTTTTTTGCCAATCAGATGGTGTTTTTCGTTCGGTGACAATTCGATTGAACTATTCTGTTAACCATGTTGAAAAGTCGCGCGAAGTATTTTTCCATAATTCCGAAGCAATATCGTCGGGACCTGTTGCTTTCCCGGTTTTCATTTTCCTTAGTGCGGTAGCCACCTCGGCAGGACTTATTGGCTGAATTGGGCCGGCTGTAACCGCAGGCTGGCAGATCAGAGGATGCGGGAATTCGGCGGTGGAAATGGCCTGAAAATATTGCCTCCAGCGCTCGATTGCCATCGACTTGTCAACAATAAGTTTACCACGGTCATCGTGCACGCCGTGAAAATTTTCAACATCTTGTGTACGACTATGACGCTGTTTCACTACGCGATATAGCTGGCATTCACCTTCGCGTGTTTCCAGCTTTTTGTATAACTCGTCGTAGTGTTCTGCTTTCCGCTTAGCAATTGCCTGTTTAGCCACTGACTTTGCGTTTCTGTATGCTGTCCATGTCATACCTTTTTTGGCAAAGAGAAAGCAGTGATATGCCTGCTTCTTTTCTCGTAATTTTGTCTCCACATCCTCAGTCCAGAGCCATGGGTCCTTTTTAATAAAGCGTCGGCCTGGCTTGGTAATGCCGAGGTGTGTCTGGGTAGCACAAATGATTGATTTCTTCGCTTTCAGCCATGCCTCGACCCTCGTGACTTCAGGAAGTACGATATTGCGTACGAAACCACGGCTATTCTCACGTAGCTTCCACCATTTTACTCTTTTGTCTCTACCCTTGCTGCTCATGCTCTGGTGGTTGCCGAATTGACAAAGTTGCGATAACCGGTCGGTGTTGTGAGCTCACAGACTCGGAAGGGACTACCTTGGTGTCTGAGGTTGCACAGATCTCTTCTTCGTACAAGGATGTAGTCAATCTGAGATCTTGCAGTACCGCTTTTGTATGTCACTAAATGAGTGAGTCTCTTTTTGAACCAGGTAAAACCAACAACTAAGCCGTGAGAATCAGCGAGCTCGAGCGCCCGTTCACCGTCCGTATTGCGTGAACCATAGCCATTTCCCCCGTGGGACATATTACCCTCTGAGTATTTACCAACGTGGCCGTTGAGATCACTGCCAATGACAATTGTGCCTGAGTCCGGGATCTGGCGAAGGACAGCATCAAAATCGTGCCAGAAACTATCTCTTTCAGCTTTCCCACGGCCAGCTTGTGGTGCATAGGCTGAGAAGAAATGTATAATACGATCGCTAGAAGTGATTACAACCTTCATCAGCGTATCACTGTACCTCTCGCAAGACTGAATGCTACTTCGTAGCGACCTAGCGAGCGTTAAGTAAACTTTTTAATATTATTTTCAAAAAGAATATGTGTGGAATGGATTAACCAGTGTTACTGAAGTCACTTTTAGTAAAATGCTGCTTTGTTTCTGCACATCTTCCTGCACAAGCTTCCGTTTGTTAACGAAAACTATTGAAATAATTGAAATCTGTTAATAGTTCGATTCAGGATATCGCTTGTACGAAATTGCAGGTAAAAGGAAATCTCGAATTTGTAATGTCATAAAACACCTGGAGACCTTGCATAGTGTTATTTTTAATATTTTTTCCAGTGGATCCGGAATCCCAGTTTTATGGCTATTAGTTAAAAATTTAAAGCGAATTTCAGTTCCTTTCCGACTGAAAAAGTTTGAGATCACATCTCAGATTTTGAAATATCGCATTAAATTACCGTCAAATTTTGATAAAAAATAGATGCTAGTTTTGGTAGGTAGTAAGTGTAACTGTTTCAAAATTGGTCTAATTGCTTAATTACTAGACGACGTAGTAGAATATCGTTAATGATCCAACGTTCAGATATAAGCTTTAAGCAAAGAATGTTCATATTTTTATTGAGTTATAGATAGAGGCACTATGATCAGCCCCGTTTTCATACTTCAACCATTTAATAACTGTATTGTGACTAATATCGTTTTGCGTTGTGCAACTTTAGAAAGAAAAAGTATATATGTCTCAGCTGAGACACAATATATATAATTTTATTGTCAGGTTCTGAAGCAGGTTTCGACTCAATTGTTGTATCCATTTTAGAATGTACATCGTTCGACGTAGGCAATGGATCTGTCAGCTATGCCCTTTCGGTGGACGGGAATTCGACCACAGCGAATGTATCCTGCGATATCGGATTCGCGCTGGTTGGTGAGAGCTCACAAACGTGTATATTGCTTCCCGGAAGCGGATCGAACGGGTACTACCCATCGGTACCGTTTTGTAAAGGCAAGTGGCAAGAAGCATTTTTGCAATAAATTGTCTGCGACAAATATAACGTATAAAATAAATCTCGACGTTCTTTTTAAATTGCACTGTATATTCAAGATGAGAAGTCCAAGTATTCATTGCATCGTGACCATTAAATGTCGCAAAGCAAGACGATGGCCCTACGGCTGCAGTTCACCAGATACTCAAAAGTTCTAACTATTCCCAGCTACCGTCGGGCCTGTCGTGCACTAAATTTGAGAAAAAAATCTAATTTTTCTACCAAGTTCACATTCTTATAAAAAGAAGCATTACCGATGATGCTATTTTGCCGTTTAGATATGATCAGCCAGTTGTGCATATTTTACTAATTTTGGCTATGTGCAAGCTGAATTTTGCGACCCCGACGGTTCGAAATAATTTATGTTCGCTTCCGCATTATAATCATGCGGCTACTAGCATAATAACAAATGACTCCATAACTAGGCATAAGGATTCTGTTTCTGGTTTTGCTCGTTTTTCTTTGTTGATTCTTCTTTTTTCAATTATCATTGAAGTCCAGGTACCGGAGATCAATTTGCTAAATTCTGGCCGTTGGAAATCACCAAACCATATATAATTCTGTGAGCTGAGGACGGGTTAAGCCCGTGAGCTGCTGAATAAAGCCGTGACCAGTAAAGAGGTAGATCTCGACGAGCTTGGTCTGTATCCATTTTTTGATGTAAAGCTTGTGTCGCGAGATATGGGCTGCAAAACACTGGTATCCGTATGGCCAGATTTGGCAAAGAAGGCCTAAAAAGCTGTAATTTGCCATTTTGGCCCCGAAGATGGCGTTTAACTAAAGTGCACATCCTGGTCACTTTTCACACTCACAGGCCATAGATCTGGTACAGAATTACTGAACAACATTAATGGACATCCACCCATCGTATATCCCTGATTTTGTGCAATCGCTGTGCAGCAGTATGTTTTCCACTTTTACATCATCTTCGGTTGCTGTTACGCATGGTGCAGCTACCTTGGTATTGATAAACATTTGTTCAAATCTTTATCTACTCGTTACACCAGCGTTCAATAATCTCTGTTTGTGTAACAAAGCTTGTGTGCGTTTTTGTCAGCTGTGTTACACTGCTGTGCAGCTACTAGGATTTCTGTTACAGCTGCAGTGCAAAAATATTATTCCTCATTACAGCATCGTACGGCAACCGTTATTGACGTTACATCAGGCGTGCAATTTTAAACATTGTTGTTGCAAGCCGTGTAACGTCGATCGCAATGCTCGCTACAAGTGTCGTTAAAAATTGCCAACTGTTGCTCGAAGGTTGTAGCGACAAATATGATCGAAGTTACAGTGTAGCGACAACCGCAGTGTAACGAACACTGCGGTTCCTTGCGTAACCGCGTGAAGCAGGTACACGCAGGTTAATGTGAATTACGCATTGCTATATTCATTGCCAGGTTCGCATGAACTTCATTTAAGCTCACATAGCTGCTGTCCGACTGACGACTGACCACAGCTCATCAAGTTCTTTGAAAGTCTTTCGTGTAATTTCTGTCTTTTGCATTCTTTGTTTTACTCTGCAGTTGCAGTGGTTTGATAAGTTGACAAGGCTAGAACATCGATAAGTGAAAGGAAGATTTATTTGACACACAAGTTTGTTTCTTTGCGGTGTTTTACAGTTAAGGTATGGGAATTCTTTGCCTGCCAATGTATGTATGAATTTTTAGGTTGCACGGTGGATTCGCTTGGCAACGGCTCAGTTGTACACGATGCAGTTACCAGTCTCACGTCAGCGCCGATTAATACAACATCGACGTTTTTGTGCGACACTGGCTACGTGCTGGCAGGAAATTCCAGCAGTCTATGCATCGAAAATCCTAGTACAACGCATGGTTTTTGGAACAGTCCTGTTCCAGAGTGCTTAGGTAATGCTTATTTTTGCATTTTAAAACGTACTTTACTCAATTCTTACTCACTTAATTCAGGTTAACAAGAAATAGTTTGCAATTTTATACTAACTTTTCAGTATTCCCAACTGCAGTCTTGGCAGTTGGGCCTAACAACATTTAATTACGACGAAATACACGCATAACTTTATAGCGGACGGTGGAACATATGTCGATGACAACTTTAAATCTTCAAGTAGATACGAACCTATGCATTTTTGCTATCTGGATTTATAGCTCCACATCTTCATTCGTTTTACCTGAAAAAAAGCTATTTTGTCACCATTTACGAATACAAAACATGTTGCATAACAGTCTTGCCCCGTAACGTATCCGCTTTCAATCTGTTAAACACTATTCTTTACCGCAGCGAAAATATACGCTGGAGCTTCTTTAACAATGCACCGACCTTTTAACAGAAAAAACTATAATAAAAATCCAACTCATCGACAATGCTTCTAGCAACCACTCCCGCCTCGGCTCATGCCATGAGATTTTATATAAATTTTCAATTATATAATATTTTTCTTGTAAATTTCGAATCTTCTGAAATGCCATCACGCCAAACAGCCGCGACAAATCCAAAACATTTTTCTGGCTTGCCACACTCGCAATTTGTGTATTCGGCAAATTTTAATTGCAACAACTATCAATTTCAGAATGGATTCACGGATTTGGCTAATGTTATTAAGTTCCGCATTGACGGTCTAGGTTACGCATAAGACAATTTAGGTTACAAAACAAGCTGTAGGGGCGGTCATAGAGATCTCTGCACTCAATGCGATTAACACTCGTTGGTAGGACATGCTGTTGGTTCAAAATTATGAAATTGTAGTGAATCTGACAATCCGACTTGTGGATTTAAATTACCCAACACAATACTTATCGATGTATTAGGTCAAACCGATATATAAACTATTATAAATCAAAGCATAAAATTTGCAACATTATGAATATGTAATGCGTAACTAAACTTAAGATGATCCCGCCGACCATCCTTTGTTGTTGTTTTTTAATTGAGTTATTGAACAATTTCTAGTCGGTCGAAAAACGAAGTTTTTGTTCGCGATTACATTTGTTCGCGAACTAATCTTGTCGGTTTTGACTTAACAAAGTACGTTGTTCGCGAACACTAATTGACAAATAATAGGAGAGCTTCGTTTATCATGCCACAGTTACATTAAATTTGTTCGCAAACGGAGACGAATCCTATTTTTAAACTATAAAATGTTACTGAACTGTCATTGCCTGATTGCAAATCTCCATGTTTGAGCTAGCAACGAAAGGAATCGGATTTTCTATTTCTTCCTTAAAATGTATGTAGATTCCACTTCGAGTATCCCCATATGGGATTATTAGCGGAGTCACCTTCAATTTAGTAGCGTATAGTTTCATGCTAATTGTACTTATTAAAGTTAGGTCAAATAATTTCATCAAGAGTGCATTAGGAAAGAGTATGACACTTCCCTGCACTCACACATAAACCAGTGTTTGATGACACGGGCGTTTCTGGGGGTGGTCGAGGTGCACAGACCCCCCAAGACTGGGGGGTAGCTCGGACCCCCAGTTTTTTTGGGGGGTAGGTCGGACCCCCAATTTCTGGTAAAGGGAGGGTCGGTTGAAACAGTAGCTGCTTATAAGCCGACCCCCCAGAAAATGAGTGAGTCCGACCTACCCCTTCAAAACAACTCGGGGGTTTGTGCTATCCCCCCAGAAACTGGGGGAGTCTGTGCATCTCGACTTCTCAAAAAAACTGGGTGGGGTCAGGTCGAAAACGCCCGCGCCATCAAACACGGGTTTACGTGTGACCTCAGGAAGTGTCATACTCTTCTCTAGTGCACTCTTGGTTTCATCAAATGCTCATTGTAGCTTCTTGAGAACACTGTAATACTTCTTGCCATCACTATAAAATCGCGCTTAGCATGGCGGTGTCCATTTGGGCAGTACCCTTGATTCAGCGGGGTAACCGTCTCGCTTTCGGAGTCATTGCATCATGGAAAAAAATTTTTTGCCACCCCACACCAGAGATCATGTTACAAACGGTAATTCTGCCTCAGTCTCAGCATAAGAGGAAGTAATACGACCCTTATTAACTAGTGGGTCGGCAAAATTATTTGTCCGTGACACCATGCTCCCTATAAGTAGTTTGGCGAAATAGATCACGGCATGCCTGTTGCATTTTTACATGAACTAGTCCAGAAGTATCAGATTTTTTCAAGTAACGGAACTGTTGCTTTAATATTATTACGCCCGCGCCAAGCACGACCTGTACATTTTTCTTATGGTAACGGAAAATATTTGATAGCTCGATTTGTTTGGAAGAATTCTTCGCAGTTAACAAGCAACTCTTGCTTTGTTCATAGTGGAAGCAACAGTTTTTCCAGTAATGCTATATGAATGCACACTGACTATAATCAAAGAACCAAAGACTGAACTGTGAAAAGCTATTCTAAAAACCTGAATTCATATGCGTCTTTATCATTCATATAACTTTACTTTCGACAGTGCATTTCGATGTGCTGTTCAACAACGTTTGTTAATCTCTGCCTAAAGATACAGCCGTGTTTTTGATATAATAGCAAATTTCGTTTTTTACAGAAACGCTTAACGTTGTTGTTACAAGTGAATGGTTTTATGACGGACAAGATGCGGTAATATATACTTTAAATCTTTCGTAAAATCACCCAAAATGCCGCTCGCATCTCAATATTATTAAATTTCATATCCTATTCTGAATGCTCTGTTTATCGCCGCCATTTTTTGGTTGAAATGCTCGCTCCGCAATATTTTTTAGAATGTCAACCGCTGAATATCGGAAACGGAAGCGCTCTATACATCGCAGGCGGAAACTCGAGCATGGCAACAATCTCGTGTGACACTGGCTATTCGTTGGTCGGTCAGAATGTGACAACTTGTGTTGTGGCGCCTCCGGGAACACAACCAAAAGCTTACTATCCGTCTCCACCGCTTTGTAAATGTACGGGGATGTCTTCGCCGTATATGTGATCGGTTTTCAGTTTATATTGTAGTTATATTACTTTAATTCGTTCAAATTGACTATATGAAGCCCATATTAGAGGCGCTTTCTATTAGATGTTGCCGGTAACAATGTTTTTGAGTTTTCACGCTACATTGTGAATATTATTAGCTTGAACATATTTTGCAAAAACCTTCAGATTTAAACATACTTGGCCTACGAAAGTAAATCCATGATCAATTCAGGGATAATAATTCATTTGCGCAATACTACAAAAATGGCATCATGTTGCCAGTGAAAAAGTTCTCCACAGCTCATAAGTTTTTACTATCGTAAGCTCTATTAGCGTGAAAATCTTTTGCTATATAACACGTTTGTAAGACACAAACAGGGATTTGTTTTGATATATCACCATGGCGTTCCGAAACCCGAATTGTGATATAAACGTAGCATTTAACAAATATTCTTAATCACGCAGTTATCAGTTAAACACTCATCCTTAATCACGTTTGTTCTATTTGTGGGTCTGGGTTTGGAAATATTTGCCCATATTTTGGCAAAACCTTTGTGGACCCCATACAACCATATACCAAGTTTCTT
>JASANE010026819.1:0-71892 GCA_030248225.1 Trileptium ribeirensis
GTCGCACAGCTTAGTCGGAGAGTTAATCTCCGAAGAAACCGCACCTGGTAAGTAGCTCTTCAAGTGTTTAGCACTAGCATTAAAAGTTATTGTGTGAGGAAGGACGAATTATTCCCTTCCTATATTATAGGGCAGATTTTTATTGGGAGGACGCTTATCCCCTTCCTTGATTTGTGAGAATTTTAGCTGTGGTTGCCCTATAGTACTATTAGACCTCACGGTCGCTCTCACCGTTTCAACTGTTGTTTATTCTTGACCATAGTAATAACTTTAGGGCATAATAAAAGAAATTTTAGAGTGTGTGCGTCCTAGCTTTCTGAATTAGTTAACTTAGCCGTGACTGATTTTGTTCAGGGAGTCCTGTGTCTCTGATATTTCTTGGAGGTTCATACTAAGCTTGTGTGGTGAGCTGAGTCCTAGGTCCTGAGTGCTACATTATACATAATACGGGTTCTTATTGAAACTTATTAGGACTAGCTTTGCTACAGTTGGAGGTCCCACCGAGATTCGATTTTCTTAATCGGGTCTGAACTTGGATTAACGACAAACTTATTGGTAGTTGTAAGTTGAACTAAAATAACACAAGTACCTAATCACGGCTAGCTATCAGCTACGTAATAGGACTACACTGCATAATTTAGAGTTAACAGACGACGAACAAGATAGTTCATTTTTCGAAAGTGATTGTGAGAATCAGCACATGGAGAGCTTAGCCAAAAATATAGGTCAACTTGATCACGTTATAAAAGATCTAGCCACCAGGCTGGACCATGGTTTGAGAGACCTCTCGAGTGAGGTGGATGAAGTATCACAGCGGGTTCGTCTTGGGAATAATGAGCCAGATCTTTGTATTACACCCTTCCGTGGTGACCTGACGGGTCAAGATTTTAACTCTTGGCTAGAAAATTTCGATTTGGTTAGCGATGCTAAAATTATGGATGATAACATGAAAGTAAGGGTACTTCCCGCATATTTAAGAGACAGAGCGCGAGACGCATATGAGAGAGTGCCTGAGGCTTCTAAGAGAAATTATAATGATTTAGTTAGGGCCTTGAAAACGGCCCTCCTCACTCCTGAATGGTCAATGTTTCATGAAGCCGCGTTAGAACAGCGCCAACAAATGAGTGGAGAATCTATTACTTCATATCTTAAGGCCATTAAACGTGCTTGCCGCAGTATTTATCCACATGAAACTGACGCTAATTTGCAGAGAAAAATTATATCCCGATTCTTTGGAGGATTAAGATCACCTGAAATAAAACTACAAGTATTTAGAGATATGCCAAATACTCTTAAAGAAGCAGAAGACCTCGCTCAGAGGCTGGATATGCAATCAGTTCTTTGTGGAACAGTTTCATCGCCAGTGGGATTAACTAATACTACCACCAATATTGGTCGGGACCAAACTTTACAAAAAGTAACCCAAGGCATGGAGTTATTAGCGAGAAATCAGAAAGACATAGCAAATGCATTACAACGCGTGCGGAATATCCCACCCAGGAGAAATAATCGGCCATTTACCGTTAGTACAAATCAAAATAGGCGACCGGATACCCGGCCTAGAAATAATAATTTTTCACAAGAATTTTCACCACGTGGTCCTAAATGTTTTACTTGTGGGAAAATGGGACATATGGCCATGAGCTGTTTACTGAGAGGGAACCAGGGCAGAACGAATAATTTTCGCCCTCAATATACCAGTCAATTATCGAGAAATAATAATTCACAAAACGTCAGACGATCAACATTTAATACTAGCTCTAGGCCAAATATACCTAATATTGGTCCCATGGCTAATAGAACGAATTCTAGAAATGTAGTAGCTACAACTACACTTACGCCACAGGTTAACGTGACAACTCCACCGTCATCTAACTTCGAAACCCCATATCGTACCGAGGTTGAGAGACTGCGTAGAGAAGTTGAAGCACTTACCAAACAAAACTCCTTACTTGTGGAAAAGACATATCCACAATTAGTAGGTGCAGTTACTGTTTACGGAAAAACTAAAGAACCTGGAAATCAGATGAAAACTGAAAGAACCGTTCTTAAGCCAAAGTCACGGTTTAAAATTACTTACCCGTTGTTAGCATTACTACTCCTGGTTACATTAATTGTACCAGCTAGCTCAGTTATAACAAGGGAGTTAAGCAGACTCCATCCCCATCTTTTCCCGCCTTTCGGTGTAGGATTTGTTCCCGAGGGATTAGTTATGACAGCACCAGATATTGTTTACATACCTATACTTGTTCATGCTAGACACGAGAAACATGAGGAATGCAAGGCTGCCTTAAGATTTACTGTTAATCCTCAAAATTGTAGTTGCGCTGGTCATCAACTTTTACATAGTGAGTCACAAAAAGCTCTAAAGGCTTTAAACGAAAATTTTCAGGAATCTGTCGATCCAACATTTTATGAAGCTTTATTACAAAGTATTTGTACTGATAAGCCTTTCGCCTGTTCCTTCGTACAGTCAAAAAGGCAAAAACGTTTTATTGGAATTGCACTAGCTGGAGCAGCTTCTTTAGCAGGCATAGGTCTAGGAATTTCTAATAGTATGCAAATGTCACATATAAAGCCTAAGGTTACAGCATTGAGGAATTCTATTCGAGTGTTTGGAGAACAAGCCATTCAAAATTCGGAAAAAATAAAACAACTTACTGTTAATCAAGAAAGAATCTATACAGTTACGCATGACATAGTTCGTTATATGGAACAGACAGTAGTTGCGTTAGAATGTACTTTGGTTAAAAGTGTAGCTTGGACTCATTATATGGCCCAAACTAATTTTTATATAAATGAGGTAAGAAATGTTGTTAAGGCTATGGTTAAGGCCAGTAATACTGGGATTTTAACTTCAGATATTTTATCGTCTTCGCAGATAAAACAATTAGTTGAAAAAGAACCCACTTTACATGATTCAGTGTATTTGCACGACCCTAGCCTGTTTTACCATTTTGTAAAAGCTTATCCAGTTATCATGGATATTATGAATACTAGATTCGGGCTTATATTAGAAATTCCTCGCATAAGGGTTAAGAATATTCTCCCGCTTATGAAAGTTGTCAATGTTGGTTTTAACGACAAGAATACTAATACTACATTGCGTATTTCATTACCTCAATATATAACGTATGATACCACACTTAATAAGGGTTATTTTTATGAGGTTAAGGCAGGTAATTGTCAAAAGACTCCCGGACTTTGGTACTGTGATAGAGCTGCTCTCCCGACAAGTGAGAGTGACCACTGTTTACATGATTTGAAAAATTCTTCGGTTAAAAATTCTTGTACTTTTGATATTAAACAAAATTCTCCAGAAACTATCATAGAAAGCACGCGAGTAGGCATATTAGTGCGTACGTCGGAAAAATTTGTGTACGTTACACGAATTCAACCAGGTAGTAAAGTTACAAAAGCTGATAAATTAACAGTCCCTGAACATGGGGTTATGTTTTTCTCACATGCGAACTTTTCAATGATAATTGTAGGAGACCAAGTGTTAATGTCGAATTTTCGCCCAGTACAAGATTTTGAAGTATTCATGCAACATATGGGAGAATTCACGTTTAACTTTTCAGATATACCTCCACCGACCTGGAGTAAGTTAGAAGATGTCAAGTACAATTCTTATTTAACTGACCAGAGATTAAAACGCGAACTCGTGTACTTATCTCAGGATGATTTTGATTTCCCTGTTGAAGCCAGTTACATAATACCAGCCGTTATATTAGGTATATTATTGTGTATCCTCTATTCTATTCGAAAAAAATTTCAAAAGTTTATGAGATGTTTCAAAAAGTCGCGTGAGCAAAGAGAAAAAGAACATACACAAGATATAGAATTAGTACAATATCCAAACATATCCCTAAAACCATGTATACATAGTGGAACAGAAGACAACCGTCGGGTTAAGTTACATTGTTCTACACCCTGTCTACAAAGTTCTCACACTGACAATATAGTTGAGGTATGTGATTTGCCTTTTTGCCGAGGAAAACTTCATAATACTAACGTTAAACAGTTAGAATCATCTGAGGTTGCTGAAACGGTATTTACAGTTGGCAAAGCAGCATCAGAAATTGAAGTAACACTACAAGACAAAACGTTTACTGGCGTTTTGGACACTGGCAGCAATATTACAATAATGTCTAGCAAAACTTTTGACAGTTTAGGATTGTCAGTAGATGAATTAATATCAGTCCCTTGGACTTCGGCTGTAGGTATAACGGGACATGACTTACCGATGAAAGGAGCAGTCAAAGTAGCATTGGGAATAGGTAATAGGGTTTTCGATTTTCATGTGTTCGTTTCTGACAATTGTACACACTCAGTTGTAATCGGTGTAGATGTTTTGCAACAATTGGGAACAATTAGTATTAACTACAGTAAAAATCAGTTAATAATAGATGGAATAATCTATCAACTAGGGGGACATCTGCCGAAAATAGTACGTTTAGATGCAAGTACTGTTATACCGCCTCGTTCTGAAGTAGTAATTCCTTGTAAGGTCAATGGGTATGAAGACATCAATTATGCAGTTTTTGAACCTAGCGAAAAACTTGGAGTTGATTTTGATTTACAAGCACCTTCTAGCTTGCTGTCTAATGATATAGAACTCAATGTTCCCGTGAGACTATTAAATATGTCACATTACCCTGTAAAACTTTATCAAAACACACCTCTCGGAACAATAGAACCCTTAAGTGCTGACGGGTTGGCAGTATTTTCCGTAGAGACCTGTAAAGTGGATGAACCCAAATTTTTCGGCGAACTGAATCTAGAACAAGCTAAGATTACTCCGGAGCAGAAGAAACAATTTACCAATCTTTGCACTGAATTTTCAGAAATTTTTGCGAACCATGATTATGATTATGGTAACATAACAATTATCCAACATAGTATTCACACTGGAGATGCGATCCCGATAAAACAACGACCGTATCGCATACCCTTTCAGCGCAAAGAAAAAGTCGATGTCGAACTAAACAAAATGTTGGAATACGGAATAATAGAGCCCTCCACTAGCCCCTGGGCTAGTCCTATTGTTTTAGTGGGTAAAAAGGATAGTGACGCATTACGTCTTTGCGTGGATTACAGAAAATTAAATGCTGTTACTAAGAAAGATTGCTACCCATTACCAAATATTAATGATTTAATAGAGTGCGTGGGTAAAGCTAAATATTTCAGTGTAATGGATTTATTGTCTGGATTTTGGCAAATTCCTATGGCCCATGACTCTATCGAGAAAACTGCTTTCGTAACGCCTTCAGGGTTATACCAGTTCACAAAAATGCCTTTCGGGTTGTGTAATGCACCAGCTACCTTCCAGAGAACGTTAGAAGCTACTTTGCATGGTTTAGTAGAAAGAATTTGCCTTATATACATAGACGACATATGCGTATTCTCAGAAACATTTGAGGAGCACCTAAACCGACTTAGACAAGTTTTTGAACGATTAAAATATGTCGGGTTAAAAGTAAAACCTAGAAAATGTAAATTTCTGAGAAATGAAGTGCCTTACCTAGGACATATTATTTCGGCTGATGGACTTAGACCAGATCCCGAAAAAATTGAAGCTGTTAAATCTTATCCAATACCTCATGACATTACATCGGTTAGGAGTTTTATCGGTTTCTGCAGTTATTATCGCAGATTCATAAAAGATTTTGCTTCAATTGCTAAGCCATTGAGTCAGCTCACTAGCACTCTCAAGAAGTTCGAATGGAATAGTGATGCTCAGAATGCCTTCGAAATTTTGAAAGATAAACTAATTAATCCACCTATTCTTCGTGTGGCAGATCCGTCTAGTCCCTACTTTCTGGAAACGGATGCAAGTTGTAAGGCCATTGGTGGCGTTTTATCCCAAACTGATGATGATAAGAAGTTACATCCTATAGCGTACGGAAGCCGTCTATTACAAAAAGCCGAAAGGAATTATACAGCCACTGAGTTAGAAGCTCTGGCAGTGGTATATTTCATGAAATACTTTAGAAATTATATATTTCATGAAATACTTTAGAAATTATATTTACGGTCAGAAAATTACAATAATAACAGACCATTCGGCTTTAAAATGGTTGTTAACTAATAAGAATGCTTCAGGACGCCTACAGCGTTGGGCGTTGTCCCTTACAGAATTTGACTTTACTGTAGAGCACAGGGCTGGTAAGAAAATGGGACACGTGGATGCACTGTCTCGCGCCGACATTCAGTTACCAAACAAACAAATTCACGATATACATGAGCAAATCGAGGATGAAGATATAAAATTTGCATATATGGTTACTACTCATACAGATAAATCACACCAGGAAGAAGATAAAACAAGTGAGGAAGAGTTGAAAAGAACAAAGTTTTCAGAAAAACAAGACCAGGATCCTGAAATAAAGGCTTTAAAATTGTATTTGAGAGATAATAAACGCCCTGACGACTCTGCACTTGCGGCTCATTTTGCAGCAGTCCGACCTCGATTTGTTATTAAAGATGGGTTACTTTTTCACCACTATCCTATGCCAAAATTTAAGCAAGGGTTTATACTTGAACAGCTAGTGGTCCCTTTTTCCATGCGAGAAGAAATAATGTCTGCGCATCACGACGATGTTGTCGGAGGACAGCATCTTGGTATTTTGAAAACTTATCAAAAATTGCTTTCAAAATACTATTGGGATGGTATGTATAGGGATGTTACCAAATGGGTTCAGTCCTGTTTAGAATGTGCGAAGCGAAAATCTGGTCCTTATAGAGCAAAAGCACCCCTAAACCCAATTCCAGCGACTCAACCTAATCACACATATCATGTAGACGTGTTAGGTCCACTACCACAGACATACAACGGTAATAAATACGTCGTTATCTTCATAGATCGCTTTACTAAATATCCTGAAGCTATATGCACCCCAGATCAGAAGGCTACAACTATTGCTAAATTGTTCATGACTGAAATAGTGTGCCGACACTCGGCACCTTATGTACTTGTAAGTGATAATGGTACGAATTTTCGAAGTCAATTAGTGGAACAAATATGTCAACTTACTGGTACTAGAAAAGTGTTTACAACACCTTATCGTCCACAAACTAATGGGATTGTAGAACGTATCAATAGGACCTTAATGAGTATGGTATCACAGTATGTAGACGTGGCACAACGAACATGGGACGAGTTTGTCCCATTTGCTTGTTTTGCATATCGTGTGAGCATAAATGAATCAACAGGCTTAAGCCCATTTGAAATGGTATATGGGAGATTACCCAGGTTGCCAATTGACACAGCTCTCCCTATTTCTAATGTGAATTATATAGACGAAGAAGATTGTTTCCGTGACATACAATTGTACTTAAAACAAGCTTGGGAAATAGCTAGAGAAAACATCTTGAAAGCACAAGTTCGTATGAAAGAGGTTCATGACCGAAAAGCCTCACCAATAGAGTATTGGGTTGGTCAAAAAGTAATGCTACATGTCCCTTTTAATAAGCAAGGCAAAACCAAAAAATTGGCCCACCAGTGGCAAGGACTGTATGAAATTTCAGAAATTATAGAACCAGATGTAGTTTTGAAATCCATTACTAATCCAAAGGAACCACAAAAACGTGTTCATGTTGAGCGAATAAAACCTTTTTATGGTCCTTATGTCCCACCTTTGTTATTAAGAGAGATAAAAAATTCTCCGGAAATAAATGAAGAGGGTGAGGAAATTGTAGGTGATGGCAAAGAGTCGCCAGCTTCAGAAGACACAGTGCAAGCATCTGAACCTGCTTCACAGGGAGAGGGTCATTTGTCTGCCCAACCGGCTGTGGTGCACAAAGATCCTGTTAAGGCTACACACGACTATAATCTGAGATCAAAGAAGACGACATAGTTTAAATACAATACAGTTTTTCTGTAATTGGTACTGCTCGTTATACATTCAAAATTTGTTCACTCAAAAATGAACATTTGCTTCTTTGACTAATTCTAGTATACAAATTGTTTCGATGAACCTAAGGTCGAACCACATAGTGCCTATATAAAAAGAACTACAGTTTTGGATCTAGAATTATACAAATTGTACAATGCGAATGAACGTCTTCCGGGCGATAAAATTGCAACTACGCATCCTTAGCAAATATAAGAATTAAGAAAAATGACTTATAATAATCACATTGAATCACATTAGTACCTGGTTTTATTACATCAGTTTGGTATTGACTTTACCTTTAAGTTAACAGCGTCCAGGCAAACAGTATCCAGCTATGTTAGTTTCAAAAATAAGCTTGAACCGGTATTTTGCTATTGTAGTTATGCCACGTTTTATTTAAAAAATTTACTAAGGTCTCGTTACATTTTTGTTATAGATTTATCAATCGTTCATTGCGGTGTTATTATTGTATTAATTACGCTATAGAGTATTAAGAGAGAGCGGTTGGACAAAAATTTTGTGAATTTTTAGTGAGAAGCAAATTGTGAAATCGTTAATAGTGACAAAAATGCAATCTTGCAGCATATCTTCAGCCCACACGGGCGCACTCACCCCATACTAATATTTTTTCCTCCGTTTTCCATGTGTTAAACACACAATATATGCTGCAATTTTTCTCGATTTTTGCTCAACTGTGCATCGTTTTTCGGCTCCACAATTTTAGCATGAATGAACCACGTGATGGTTCACTAGACGCGTTCGCGCCTCGCTATGGCATTTCAAGCGAGGTGACGAACCTTGCTACGCAGTATTTGACTAACGCCGCAAGTGCCATATCGCAGCCAAGTGCTCTGATCGAGCAACACACGCTAGCGAAATATCTACCGCTACAATGCTTGCTATCTGGCTTACGCACTGCGCGCGAAGAGCACGCTGAGCAGTTTGGTCCCGCTGTGCTCTGGCAG
This sequence comes from Trileptium ribeirensis, assembly GCA_030248225.1. Classification (NCBI taxonomy): domain Eukaryota; kingdom Metazoa; phylum Nematoda; class Enoplea; order Enoplida; family Thoracostomopsidae; genus Trileptium; species Trileptium ribeirensis. The sequence continues at coordinate 8,864 of JASANE010026819.1, forward strand.
GTTATTGAGCAGCGCTTGCAGTATGCGTTCCGACCGCCTGACGTACCCAGTTATGGCAGTACTCTGTGCCCAATGTGTAAGCAGAATATTCTGGATGAAGGTCATTTTCGTGACCCGATTCACATCCAGAATACGCAGCTCCAGAAATTTCGGTTCGCCCCTATCGGTGTTCTTTTGTGGGAGCATCAGAACTGGATTAGCCAACATAGGGTCGGGATACCAACCAAGTTGAAGGGCACTAATAACTCGGTAATAGTTAAGTTCGCCCGGGCATACAATGGGCAAGCAGATCTTCTTCGGACCTATTGTGACTGGCACCGCGGTCCCGCGGACTTTCCAGTGATCGCTGGCTCAGGTCCAGTTTCCGCCAAAAGCCATCTCTCATTTCAAATCTGGAATAATGGAACCGACTGCGTAGTTCTGCATATCCCAAGTCTTGATCAACCAAATAAAAGCCCATCGCGAATGCTAATCCCACCTCGGGGTAGGGGTAGCATGGAATTCATATCGGTTCCACTGCCGGTGACGGCAGAAGCGGGATATCGTTATTTTGATTTACAAATTTGGGTTCAGTATCCACGTTCAACGGCACACAGTATAAATCAGAAATTTGCCGTGGTATGTGCGGTTGTACAATGGAACTACTTTAACACTACGGTGTCTAACCTAGTGTATAACGCCTTGGCGGGCGTTTCATCGCGTCAACCTAGGGATCCGTCTATTCCCGGGTTAGCGTTGCTTCCAATTAATCCGTGTGCTCCACCAAGATTGATCTTCACGGAAGGGACAATATATCGCGTTTGCAAACCCACTAAACTTACGGATAAGATATTAGCGCCATATTTCGCAACCTGGAATTCGGTAGGCCAATCTGCCGATGGCAGCCGTAAGTGGAATCGGGAGGAACCGAATTATTCGCGCATTCCGATGGAATGCGATAGTCAAATCATTTATGACATTTTAGACTGGTCGAAACCAGTCACCGTCAATAACTTTCCGCTGAAAATTCTCGCTGAATTATTAGGGCAAGTCCAATATGAGGAGGATGACCCTCCTCGCGTGGATATTAGCCGATTAGAACCTTCAAATCCAGGTCATTTTCAAGAAAATTTCGGAGACCAGAATTCGTACGATTCTGTCGTACAAGAAGACGAGAATTCTTATTATCTATCAGCTTGGGTGAATTCTGCTAGACTGAAACAACTAAGGTTGCGTTCAAAGCTTATCCGGCTAACACAGCCAACTTTGTGGGACTTTAAGGTCCTAGCCTATGTCACTTACCAAAAGGATATTCTGGGCACCGATTATACACTACTGATCCTCCGATTGAATATCGGAACCTCCGGATTATTCTTGGACCAGGGTGTTGTGCGGCCAATCCAACCACTTAGCATCATTCCTATGATGAGCCCTGCAGTGGAATATTTGATATCACTGCTAACTACCGTTATCTATGCAGATCCATTGCCTCAGTTGCAGCAGCTTCCACTGCCACCGTTGGTCGCACCTGAAGCCCGGGATCAATACGAAGACCCGATGGGTGATTCGGAGGGTGAGTCGGAAGGCACGCCGATGGATACTGACGCGCCACGCAGCGAAAGCCAGGGCGAAGCATCACGCAAGCAGAAATTCTTGCAGTTTTACCGCTTGGCCTGGCAGCAGATATATGAAATGTTGTTTTGCGGACGTGAGTCCGTTCCTATCAACCCGCTAGACGAAGCCGACGCTTTGCTGGTGCAACGTGATTTAACTTGGTTTAATGCGGAGCAACAGCAAATAATGCAAGCACTGTTAAGCGGCAAAAGGCTTATTTTATGCAAAGCTCCACCTGGCACGGGCAAAACTTATTGCCTAGCTAATCTTGCCGCCGCTTTAACCATCGCAAGTTCCGAAAAGAAAGTGCTTGTAGTAACAAGCACTAATGCCGCCGCAAATGTTTTTGCCACATATGCATTAGAAGCTTTTGAACAGCTTCTACGTGGTAGCGTCCCGCAGTTGTTCTTAGTGCGTTATCTAGCTCGCGGCTACCCTGTTGAGACGCTACCGACAAGGCTCCAGCCATACTGCGCATCGCGCTCGGAGTCGGAAACAGATAATGAGGCTGGCCTGATAAATTCCAGTCCGCGCTTGCTGAGTCATAACATAATAATTTGCACGCTTGACATGGCCGCTATGGACATTGTCAATAATCTTGACTCGTATGTCCACCAAATAGGTCAACCGAGTTACGGACATAGTAGGTTTGATCTTATTATCTTTGATGAAGCGGCTTCGGTTGACCTGCCGCGTATGTCCGTTATTTTACCTTTAGCGGCCAGAGGACAGATTATTGAAGCAGGCGATGTCTGCCAGCTTCCAGCGTATATTACTAATATGCAACTGTGCAAAGTCGCTGCAGAGGAATCCGGAATGGAGTTCCTCATCAACCTCGCAGCGGATTGGCACTTCACTGCTGTGATTCAGCTGCAACATAACTATCGGTCACGCGCACAGCTTCTGCGGCCACCAAATAGAATCATTTATTCGCAAACGCCGTTGTTTGCTTCCGGCTCTGCGGCACTCGCTGAGATAACGCCAGCAGAGTTTCAGCTAGTTCCGCGCGGCTCTATTGGCATAATGCACATAGAATCTAAGCACACGCGCCATGGTAGTAGCTTCTTTAATGAAGCTGAAATATCAGGTGTGTTACACCTTGTGGACACAATGGTCCGCGAACATGGCGTAAATCCCGCTGAATTGGGCATCGACGCTACATACGCTGCGCAGAGCGAAATAATTAAGTCGATCATCTCACCGCAACTACCTGAAATAAAGATAGGCTGCGCTAATACATGGCAAGGAGATGAGCGACCTTATATGATTATTTCGCTCGTTAGGTCAGACCCTGACGTCGATGTCCTAGGCCAACCGCATGATCTTGGATTTTTGCGCGATTATCGCCGGCTTAATGTTTCCACCACGCGCGCGAAAAAGCTAAACATGTTTGTGTGCAATACTTTGCACTTTCTTGAACATAGCCTAATTCGCGAATCTATTCGCGAATGTTGCGCTAACAATGCATGGATTAATGCCGTTGACATTGCTGTCAAGTGTTACCTACACATGCGCGTCTGCGAGGCCTTCCCACTGTCGGAGCAGGAACACGATGCCGCACATTTTCCAAAACTATAATTCACACATTTGTAATGGTATTTTGGGCTTTAAAAATATATAGTTTTTTGTCTTATCCGCTCAATATATATTGTAATAATCATTATAGTATTTTTAATATTTGTGTTTTCACCGCTCCAGATATTTGCCGTTGCTGTGATCGGTGAAAAGGATTTAACGATTGAGTAAGTAAACGTTTATAATGTCTTCTTCAGTATCGGTATTACCGTTTTTCACGAGAAATCATTATCTCTCAAATCATTTCCCAGCCCCGTTTTGGGTGAACGATACCTTATATCAATGTTCGGAACAATATTATATGACAAAAAAAGCAGAACATTACGGTTGCGGTAAGTTAGCCCTAACACTACTAGAAATAGATGACCCCAAGGTAATAAAGCGACTTTTAGACACGATAGAGCGAGCTCTAAATCGTACCGTACTAGGTCGAAATATTGTTAACGCCTGGTTAGGACAGCGAACATCAGTAATGGAAACTGCTACGTATGAAAAATTTAACCAAAACCCAAATTTAAAACAAGCACTGATAGACACCTTCCCTGTTATCTTAGTAGAGGCAAGCCCCCATGATTTATACTGGGGCGTTGGTTTGAGTTCTCGAGATCCACGTGTGAAAATACCATCTGAGTGGCTGGGCCAAAATGAAATGGGGAAATTGTTGATGCGACTTCGGGACCAGCTTATGCCATATCCCTCGGTTCAGATATGCCAAGCAATCGATCAAGCGTTCCCAGACGGAGACACCAAATAACTTGTGGAATTGTGGACACTGGTGATGTGTTTTGGAGATATGTGCCAAATAATTTTTATTTAATCACTGGTATTACTATTGGGTTTAGTGAAGAGTAAATATTACACTAGATAATTTGTATAATATATAAAAATACAACGGTTGTGGCATAATTATCATCTTCCTTATGCAGTGTATAGTAGGTTCTAGCCAAATAGCATAGTTTCGTAAGCAAAAAAAATTTAATATTACAAAAGTCTCGCTAATTTTCTTTAGGATTCCCTAAATCCAGTGGATCGGAACAGGAACCATTAGGTTATCGTTTACTGGTAAAGTCATGGGAGAAACGCCATTTGTTCTCGCCTACAAAAGCCGAAATTCTGTACTTTCCTGCTATTACCCAGCCCCATTTTGGCGTGATGGTTTTCGTTATAACAATGCCGGACAGTATTACCTCGCCAAAAAGGCTGAACATTACGAATGTTGTGGTTTGGCCGATGCTATCCGACATACGGACAATTACAAGTTAATGAAGTCGTGTCTCTATAAGACGGAGCAACTAATGAAAGAAACCCCGCACGGACGGGATTTAGTCCGGCAGTGGCAAAATCGAAAGGCCATGATAATGGAAAAGGCTTGTTACCAAAAGTTTGTACAGAATTCTCGTTTAAAGACAAAACTGCTGGACACTTATCCAAAAACACTTGCCAAGGCGTCGAGATCTGATAAATTTTGGGGTACGGGTGAAAACATCAACGATACGCTTGAAATGTCGTTTTCTAACTGGTCAGGAGAAAATAAAATGGGCCGAGCGCTGATGCACGTTAGGGCGGATTTAATGAAAGACACTTCGGATGACCAAAATAATGACTCAAGTACCACCGACACTAGATCGTGTTATTCTAATTTTTAAAACAAAAATATTTATAACTATTCTTTTATTATAAAAAAATATTTATAATTATTCTGTTATTAAGAAAAAATAAAAAAAAATGGTATTTCTTGGTTTGATATGTATATATGATGTAAAAAAATGTGCATATTCTCGTGCGAACCAGCCGCAGTTAGCCCACAAGGGCGTTCTCACCATGTAAATATTATGGCTCGTTTACGTTAAATTGTGTGCGCCGTGACCGACGCTCCAACAGTAGTTTCGCTTGGTTGGCTCAACAGTCACGGCTGATCTGTTTTAGTCCCCACGTACTGGGACAAATAGGTGGCGGGCCCCCCAGAGCCGGGGCATTGCCGCGCAAAACAGCTGTCAAAATGTAAATTTCGCGCATTGTAGGACTGCTAAAATTGGGTTTCCCGCGCTGGACAACTGCCAAAATTTGAATTTACCACGCTGGACAGCTGCCAAAATTTGAATTTCCCGCGCTGCACAACTGCAAAATTTAAATTTCCCGCGATGGACAACTGCCAAAGTTTGAATTTCCCGCGCTGGACAACTGCCAAAATTTGAATTTAACGCGCTGGACAACTGCCAAAATTTGAATTTCCCGCGCTGAACAACTGCCAAAATTTGAATTTCCCCCGCTGGACAGCTGCCAAAATTTGAATTTCCCGCGCTGCACAACTGCAAAATTTAAATTTCCCGCGCTGGACAACTGCCAAAATTTGAATTTCCCGCTCTGGACTGCTGCCAAAATTTGAATTTGCAGTGCTGGACAACTGCCAAAGTTTGAATTTCCCGCGCTGGACAACTGCCGAAATTTTAATTTGCCGCACTATACAACCGCCAAAATTTGAATTTCCCGCGCTGGACTGCTGCCAAAATTTGAATTTGCAGTGCTGGACAACTGCCAAAGTTTGAATTTCCCGCGCTGGACAACTGCCGAAATTTTAATTTGCCGCGCTGTGTCAGAATTTAAATTTGCAGCATTTAATAGCTGCCAAAATTTGAATTTACAGCGTTGCACAGCTGCCAAAATTTGAATTTCCCGCGCTGGACTGCTGCCAAAATTTGAATTTCCCGGTCTGGACAACTGCCAAAATTTGAATTTCCCGCGCTGGACAACTGCCAGAATTTTGATTTCCCGCGCTGTGTCAAAATTTAAATTTGCAGCGTTGGATAGCTGCCAAAATTTGAATTTCCCGCACTATACAACCGCCAAAATTTGAATTTCCCGCGCTGGACTGCTGCCAAAATTTGAATTTGCAGTGCTGGACAACTGCCAAAGTTTGAATTTGCCGCGGTGGACAACTGCCAAAATTTAAATTTACAGCGTTGGACAGTTGCCAAAATCTAAATTTACAGCGTTGGACAGCTGACAAAACTTGCCCCATAACATCATTTATACATTAAGATATCTACGTCCGATATGCTATACTGTGTTTTTGGGCTATTAAGGACATATTATATAGTCAGCGCTGACTGATAAAAAATCCACACAGTCCCGGCAGACTGTCACATATGTCCGTCGTCGTAGCTACGGTGTTACACGGACATGCGGACAGTCACCGCCCACTATTAGGACATAGCTGGGCCACGGTGCACACAAATTAACGTAAATGAGCCATTATATTAATATCGGGGTTTTGTGGTCATTATAGTTATTCAGCCCACGAGGGCGTACTCACCATTACAAAAAATACTATTTATTGTTTTTCGCCGTATTTAAAATGTGGTATATTCCGCTCACATCTTGTACTCAGCCCACGAGGGCAAACTCGCCATTACAAATACTGTTGTGCCCCTTATATTATTCAGATGCATGCAATGCAAATGTATTGTATTCAGCCCACAAGGGCGTCCACATTGTTCAGATAGAAACTGTATTAAATATGGTTTTTGGAAATTATTGTAATTTCACCCAAAAGGGTAAACTCACCGTTATAAATATACGTCTCTTCTCCTGTTGAATTATCTAATCTCGATAAAACTTTCGATCTGGTCTGAAAAATTCCATTTATTAGGCAATTATCACGTAAAGCTTACAATGCAAGTATTAAAGACGGAATTTTCGAAAAAAATAGTGTTTTACCTCGCGGGAGTGTTGGTTTGTATAATTTATAAACTAAAACTGGGCTCCGATAGATCATGCGTTCTTAGGTTTGTAAGGTTCTGTTGTGTTCTCCTATGACTATCAGCTATACACGAAGTAAACGCACCCTCTATACAGATACATATACTGCGCTAACAAAAAAAATTAAGACTGACCAGGTGGTGGTCAAGTCATCAAAAAAAAATTGTTGCAAAAAGGGTATTACTGTTTTATTGCATTTATCGGTTTATAATTGTGTTAGGTATAAGGCCGATCTAAATCGTTGTGTCAAGTATTAAAGTTTGAATTTTTTTTGAATTTTGTTATGGGGGTGGAAATCTTATGCTACTCTTTATTTTTATTGAATTCAAAATTTTGACTTAAAGTGTGACAACGTCTTTGACTGTCTAGTGTCATGTAAAATGTTAGTGAACATGCTAAAATTAGTTTTATTGTTTATTTTAGTAACCTGAATATTGCCGATGTCTTGTTTGATGTGTTGCGAAGTTAACAAAGAAAGGTAAGTTTGTTAACATTACCATGAAATATAATTTAATTATAATTTAATTTAATTATAATTAGGATTTAATTCAAAGGTTATTTTCTTCAATTTAAGAAAACATTGCAGTTAGACGTTACGCAGCGCCTAATGACTAAGTAATAGAATTGAACCTATAACCGTGCCCTAAAAACGCAAAATGGCTGGAATTTTGAGCCCTTAAGATGGAGATGAGAATATAATACTAAGATGTATTACGTTTATACCCGTATATAGTACGAGCAGCCTAGGACGGCAAGCAACGATGAAAAAAAATGACATTTCCACCTTGACATTAATTCACGTTGAGTGTTATCTTTTGCTACTTTGCCCACGAGGGTCTTCTTATGATGTATATACTGTAGTGTTTCTTATATTGACCTTTTTAGGTCGGTTTTATTTACTCAACGAGAGCAAGGTCGCCATAATGAAACTATTTACAGTCTGCTTCAGAATTATACCGAAATATCTGTGACAAGTTTATTGTATTTTTCCCGCAAAGGCAAGCTCACCATTAAGAATACAGAATTATGCCTCGTACCGTTTAATTATCCTATTTTTATGCCAACAGCATAGGAAAAAATTATCACTCTCGCTACATGTGTGTTCGCTACACGTCCACTGCCTTCAAATGAAGACTGTTTACATTTTGAGAAATGTGTCAACTGAGTTTTTCGTGTAGCGTCTGTTCTCACGTGTGTTTATTCGTTTGCTTCACGAGTTACCGTCAGGAACTAAGTAACAGCTCCTAGATAACAGATTGGTTTTCATACGCTGCTTTCACCCGTACAACTAGGATTATATTCCTGGAGCCGACTTCATAATGTGAAGCAATGTACGAAACACAAATTAATCTGGATGTTAATGAGCAACTCACAGGTATAACCCATACCTAATATAATTTGCATAAACAGTTCCACATAAATTGTACTGCTACTTTCTAAGCAACGATTATGCCCCACACCGATAAGGTAAACACCGCAATTTAGAAAGGCTCTATGATCATACCAGAATCTACGGCGTAAAGACTGCTCTTTGGCGACATGTGATATCGTTACTAGCTGGGTTCTATGACATAATAAGGGTGTGACACTCGTGGGTTGCAACAGAAATGTTAGTTGGTATTGACCTAAAGATTGCAGATAGTTGTTTGCAAACATATGTGTCAAGCACGCCTTAATCTGTATTCTAAGAAACGTTAAATAAGCTTTTATCGCTACGATGCTATATCTTAAAAACGAGTGCCGTGTACCAGCAACTGACCCCTTCCGAAGTTATTGCCCGCAATCATAACGCTAAAAGGCTCACTACACGATACATTGAGTTATAGTAATCACTGCAATGAAAAATGTACATCAAATGGTCGAAGCATGTATAGGCAATACATATTAGCCCTGTGAGCTCCGTATTTCTGTTTTAGCTGTATGTAAAATGTATGTATAACTTTGTTACAAACCTAAACTAGCTATAAGATCCCTAACAACGACGGACCTTAACAGATACTAAGAATTGAAAATTTTTGTTTAAATCCGCTGCTATAAATCGTGTCCTTGTTAATTATATATTATAACGAACATATTTGTCTCCAATTGTGTCTCCTATCACTTTTAGACTCCTACGAAATTCAACAGTATGCTCTGAGGGCTGTGGTGTTGTTGCAAATTTCCGATTTCGTTCAGTTTTGAAACATATCATCGTTTTCTCAATTCAAACAGTAGTTAGTTATGGCACAGCTTAAAACTAGGGGATAGGCCAACCCCAGCGCTTCTGTATGTGGATGGTTGAGCCAATTGGTTACCAAGGTTCAACACCCATTAGTTGCTAAGTATATGCAAGAATTTTTCCACATTTTAAGGGCAACAATCAATTATATTCGATAATACACACTACAGTATAATCGATATAATAACTACACAACTAATAGTTCTGTCAGAGCTTCGTAATATCTATGGTTCGATGCTTATGATACTACACCTAGAAGATATCCATTCAGTGATTCCAAATAAACTAAAAACAAATTGTACGATGCAAACAGGGGCGTCGCAAACACTTCAACCGTGGAAAAACTACAAAAATGTAGAGGGGGTCGGTCGTTTTCATTCATGATAGTATAACTCCATAAGTTAAATTTTAACGTTCATCAGCAAAAAGTGCAAGCGGACGACTCCTAACCCACTATTACGACACCCTAGATGAGAACATGTTTGTGATATCCACATCCCATTGAATACTTTGGTGAACTGAGCATTTCTTAAACTCTAATAGTGTTTGACAATTTATCTTATTTTATGTAAATTTAAACATCGGCTTATCACACAATACATTGGTTTAACGATAGTCTTCCCGCGCCACACGGTCTTAAAAATGGGACTGAAAACATGGATATTTATCACAACTTATAGTGCACCAGATTAATATAACGCTAAATGTCAAACCTTTATTATCAACTGTTCTTGTGCCCATTTTTGCATACCAAAAAATCCTTCTTTCTTGTCTTCGTGAATAGCGAGTTTTATATTAATATTCGTGCACAATATGTTTATAATTTAACTGTGGTGTCTTCTAGTTTCAGGTGTCGCTAGAAAAGAATTACTTCATTCCGTATTTTGACGATGCCTGCTTTGGTCAATGGTCTGTTCTTCAGCATAAACTAACAACATATCAAATTAACGTTGATGATTTTGCACGCAATGCATTTGCTAAATGTATGCAAAATTATCCACTTCGACATGGCTGTGGAGCAATATCGGTTAGGGTTGTTTTTTTATTTTTTTAGCTATTTTGCCACAATCGGTAATGAAAAGTGATTACTACTAGAGTTTATTGCTTTCACCAGTTTTGTATCGGTACTCGTTTGACTCTGAGTATAATAATTGTGCCCTATTTCATTGTTTGGTTTTTTTATTTTGGTGCACAAGAAGACATCGGTATAATCATTCATCGTAATAGAAGAACCGTTAGGAGTGGCTTCCAGGTGTTGTGTTGAACTTTTAATAGCTAACAATACCCAAAAATTACCTGTCCTTTCGCTAGTTTTATCTATCGAGGGTGGCTAAACGCATTTTTGGCTGTGAACAGAGCAGGTGTCGGAAAAAGGCATTAAAACACTCTAGAATTACCGAAATTAATTTCTTGTTGTTGTGCATGTTCGCTGCTAACAAAGTCTATTCTTGCAACATTTGTAACGGTATTTCAAAATGTCAAACAACGTTATTGTGATATTCTTTACTGGTTATAAAAAAGTTACGGGAAAATGTCTGGTTACCGAGAGATATGTCTTTTGATCCAATGATATCAACACACCGCGTTGAGCTGAAAAACACTAATTTGAAACGATCCGTCGAGACTGTTCCTTGACACGGCTAGATGTGATCCAAAAATAACCCGATGGCTAGTTGTCAATAAATTGTAACTTTGGTTTGCAGCTAGGGTTGTTGTGGGTTTTTGGCTGCGTTTAATCGGACGCTGCCAAGCTTCATGAACTCAGCGTGGCCCACATCGCAGCTTACCTCCCCTATTCCAACCAGCTACAATAATCAGGGGAAAAGTTAAAATAAAGTAAAAACTAGACCTTTTCGGAAGACATATCTAAATCCGACCCGTCCACGCGATGCGAAACCTGACAAATTTTAAACCAACCGGCAGGACATAATCCACAAAAATGATACGGGTTTTATTAAATCTTTCATTAAATTGTGCTATATTATAAAGCGTCTCAGCTTGCGATCTTAAAATAGTAAATTAATTTATAAAGCATAGTGGCCAAACTCATGAAATTCGGAAATGATTATGATGTGGATCTGCAAATGTTGCTATACACATTTTCTTGTTTAGTTTACGCATTTTTGAGAAGTGTCCAGTATACTCACTTAAACTTTAATTATCATACTACGATGTCTATCCAAATAATGCAGAGTTAACGTTCTGAAGGACGCACCATGTGGATGCTTAGTCCACTCATAGCATGCGCAAAATACGTGTATCGACGATACAACGTGCAAGACATCATCACAAATTTTAAAGTTATTTTATTTTTATCCTAGGCACTAGCACGTTCTTGTGCGGTGTCTGGGACATCGCCAAATTTTTTATAAAATGCTGAGGAATCGCGAATTAATTTTGAAATAGTGCTATGAAGAATATTTGAGATTATAACAATTCTTGTAATAAATGTTTAATCTTAGCTCGCGGGAGCTTCGCTTTCTGTTGTAAGGATAGTGAAACGAATGTTATCCCACCATTATTGTAGGACCCAGATCACGGATATTTTTTGACGTAAACAAGTGTCAAAAGTGTCAACGCTTCGATTGCCAAAAATTGTTGTCGCAACAATTTTGCATCAGTCGAACAGCCAAGAGAAATACGTCATGTTTAAAATCCAATGATATGATTCTGTCATACTGCTTCTAAGTAAAGCTTTCCGGTCCTCGTTTGTGTTAGGGCCTTTTTGTGTCGTTTTTCCAAAAAAATGTGTAACATTTTAATTACAAGTGCTAACCTCAACGAAAAACACTTCATTCATGATTTGAGGTAATCGTTTCGTTAATCAAGAAAAACTGGCTATACCATTTGGGGCATCAACCAGAGGTGGCCTTGCATAAAAGTCTAGTATAGTTTGTTTGCTAGTGACTACTGGGTAAAATGTAAAATTTTAATAACTGTAATATACCTATATTAACTTGCATTTTGTTATAGGAACGTCAGAACCTTCGAATCAAAATCGTAGGCGTCTGCTACTACTGTGTTGGTGGGATGCCAATTACTCGACCGAATCACACAGATAACTGTGTATTTATGAGTGATGCTGTGATTGGCACTATGGTTCGGTATGTAACATCAGTTGAAATTCTTACGGGAATCGGTGGTCACACCGGTGACGTTCAGTACGGAATCCTTGGGCTTCGAAAGGGGCAATACAACATATAAAGTCTAATGATGTTGTTATCGCAAACAATACGGAGGGCGCTGGTACCCTTGGATCAATTATAACAATTTCGGTGCACCAAATTTTATGAAACTTTCGCATCGGATTCTACTGCATTTATTGATTTCATGAAGCGGCATGTGATGAATATTTTGTCTAATGAAAGGCGTACTGTCTTGGATAAAATGTCAGCATAGCTGGGCTTGCAATCTTGATGCCAGTGTTGAATAATAGTTATATCCAGATGTAAACTGTAAAAAAACGTCATCGTAGCTTATTTTTCTTCGCTTAAATTTCAGAAAATATTTTGTAAAAATTTTAAAATACCAACCAGGAGAAAAATTATTAAATCTCATAGTTTTATGTATGATTGGAAACCACGTTGCCTGGTTTTTTTTGATTCAGTTCTTTTACAACAAAATATTTGTAAAGCTTGTGTTTGAAAACTTATATCCTGATAATCGTTTTAGCTATAATGCTCTGAACCTCAACAGAATGCCCGCAAGATTTATAGTGTTTTGAGTGTTCTTATATATATACAACTTCACTCATCACCGTTTCTATTCTATGTACAATCGTTGTGTGGGGCATGCAACATTATAATTTTATGGCATTATGATTTTTTTGATCTTTTTATATTGTTTAGAAGCAGTGTAGTGATTGACCTCTTACCTGTATATTTTTAGTCACCGCTCCAAATTTAATGCACTAAACAATGTAGAAGAGTGCGGACAAAGTCGGCAAATGTGTCTGAGTTTATTTTGTAACTATTTAAGGCGGCTATACAAACTAACTGTAAATATGCAATCCATTTAATACTCCATTTGACTCAGACATAAATAGAGCCGTATAAGGCCGTGTCTACATTGCGTCCGATTCGGTGTGCGGCTAACTTTATGCCTGGCGTATACCATGTGTATGTAATTTTCTCACAGCGTATTATCCAATTCGATGTGACAAAATTTTGCATGTTCTATCGGAAATATGTAAACGTGCAAATCGGATTAGATGCAGTGTGAACACGCCGTAAATATAGTAAGTGACTAATAGCAGTTAATTGCTCAAGACATATCTTTGATCCATGTGCGTCATAGCACGCGCTTGTCACCGCATGTATGGATTTTTGAATAATTCTTGTTCAAAGCGTAAGGATGATATCTGATTTTTCATTTTTGGGTCTTTTAAGTAAACTTTAAAAATGTTGGCACCAAGTATGGACTTTGTAATTTTGTCCGTCTAAAGAATGCACCAACGTTTTATGCGGAAATTGATTACGATGAAAAATAAATTATCGAAAAACTACAACTGGTTTCATTGTTTTAAGCCTGTATTGCACTTTACCCCAAATGTCTCGAGATACTTTATTTCCCTATAACACCGCACAATAGTTTAATCATGAAAATCGAATTAGTTAACTTGCAATTGCAACGAGAAAGAATTGTGAAAAATTCGAAGGCATTTACAAAACATCTACTATTGTCCACTATGATTGCGGTCATATAGAAATTATATTTTTTTTGGTCTGTCGTATTTGAGATTTGACTTCCGTACTATATATAATATCTTAGAACCCAACTTGAAAATATATGTAAAACTTATGTAAATTCAGTACACGAATAGTAATAAAATTATAATGCTTTGGTGAAATAAAAATGCAACTTCATAACTCCATTAAGTTTGGCGAGTTACGGTTTGAACATTGTACGAAACACGTAAGACAGCAGAAAAATATATGTGAATTATACACTACTTCTTTGAACAGTAAATCCTGTTTTAGCTTTGCATTATGTGCTACATAGTCCTAAAGGGTCGTGCCATACTACTACTGCTATCGAACTTAGATTCACGCCTTCTAACTTTCGAATTTAGGGGTAAGGGTATGCGTAGCTATCGAGAGTTAAATTTGCTCCTTTCGTTCGTTATTAGGTGCGAAAATTGGCCCATAAGGTATTCACGCCAAGTTTGCTCCACGATTGGAATTGAAAACTTAAAATAACTAAACATTGAAAAGGTACTATTTTTCACAATCGTATATTCGAAGTTGCGCTTTGATTTTTGATATTTACAAACGTGGGTTAAAAATGTATGGCTATATATATCTGATAGCGGGCCTGAATTAGTGCTCTCATTTCATTTTTAATTTTTAAATATCAATAAGTTTACTGAATATATTTAAATCACGCTCAAACGTTGAACCCAAAGTCATTCCTGCTGGAAGTGTTGAATCTGACGCTTGCTATCAGTGAAATGATACCAAAAATTACCGTATGCTTTCGAGATTTTATAAATTTCCGACATATTTTTGTCGATACATAAATAGTTAGATTCTTTGTATTCAAACCAAGAACTAATTAAAATTAACCTAAAAACTGGTAATATTGTTTGTCTTACAGTGATACCAAAGTTTGAATTTGGTTGACCAAAAGGTCACAAACCGTATTATCATTGCATAGTAAATAATTTGGCTCGACAGCATTGCGTTGCAGGTTGCTCAGACGTTGCGGCTTACTGAGTTAATAGGTGAGTTGCTGGCTAGTTGTGAATGATATAACAGTACAGCATTGTATTTTTCAGTAATGGTTGGCAATATATAAAAATTTCCTTGGCAACTTTTGACGTAAAAGTTTTACGTTTAAGATTGAAATTTTACTGGATTAACTACTCTCACCTGAAACGATTTTGTTATCACGGTTATCCATCACATTTGTCCTTTTTTTTTTGAAATACACTTAGACCTTTAGTGCACATCTAGGGTGGACTCGCGCCTACATAATCTACACTTGATGTAAAATGTTGAACGCATTCCAAGTTATGTGACAATAAAATATGTAATACAAATTACAATTTATACCAAATTTTACAAAGTCTATACGAAAATTTTATTACTGACATTACATTATTATTCCAACATCGACGTGTGGTACCCTTGTCAATCGATGATCTGTTAAGATTTCGAGTTTATATCATTTTAAAGTAAGAGTTAGTCTCTCCACACTTAACTTTTGTAGCAATCAGTCGACGGACTGACAGACCTCAATTGTTAAAATCAATAAAAACTTTGAGGCTTTAGTTTGCGCGTACGGTTTGGTGCTCGGCGATATCTGTGTCATTGCGGACTTTTGTTTGGTGTCTGATGTCGCTTTGGTGTCGGGTGGCTTCGTTTGTCTCATGTTCGGTTGTGCGTTTGCTACTCCCTGCAAAGGCAACCTAGGTCTGGAAACGGACCCGGTCATGTAGATTGTCGGCGCTGCTTACTTCGGTAGTGGCGGCCCTGTTAACAGGTGCAAGACGAATGCTCTACGACATAGGAGAGTCTACATGGTTGGAGCCTACAGTTCCTTCGGGGCTGATAAATGGGCGACGACGGGGAAGAGTGGCAAACAAATGGTCGGATGTGGGGCAGCGGTTATCTGACACTGGAGACTGTATGACATCAAGTTTGCTTTGACACAGGTGCTTTCCGGGTGCTATAGTTACAGATGTGTGCCGAATGAGGCGCCACAATAGAGATGAGCTGTAAAATTCAATGTGATATTTGTATATTATTCAGCTAAATTTCTGAAATTCCTTCAGCCCAACTTACTTTTTCTCTGGCTATGGGCCTGTGCTCTCCGCCACACAATCATTAGGACCCCAATAGCTTCTATATGTATGTATGTGTATGTATATATGTGTATATATATATATATGTATAGATACTGTGATGTTGAGTTTAGTAGGCCGCTTATTTCATTTATATCACCAAGACTCCTCTTTGTAGATCAAATGCCGCGTGTAGACTAAACAGAGAAATTATTATTTCTGTGCCTCGGTGCAATTCTTGTAAACTACGTCCACACAAAGTCGCCGACGCAATGCAACCCCTGAATAAGCAACACATTAATTTATTTATAGGTATATTTAAAATTTGTACAATGTTTGCTGTAGTTAAAAGTTATAAAATTATTTTAAAAGCAGATACCATCGAGGCAGCACTTTAAAATTTTGCTAGGTGGGTGGTCTTCCTAGAATTTGTAGGTCTGGAGAAATCTAGATCTGGGGAAGGATTTCGGGTATATAAGCCAGTTGCACGGTTCAGTCGGGGAGTTAATCTCCGAAGAAACCGCAGCTGGTAAGTAGCTCTTCGATTAATTTGCACTAGCATTAAAAGTTATTGTGTGAGGAAGGACGAATTATTCCCTTCCTATATTATAGGGCAGAGTTTTGTTGGGAGGACGCTTATCCCCTTCCTTGATTTGTGAGAATTTTAACTGTGGTTGCCCTATAGTACTATTAGACCTCACGGTCGCTCTCACCGTTTCAATTGTTGTTATATTTTTGACCATAGTAATAACCTTGGGGGCAATAATAAGAGAAGTTTAAGTGAGTGTGTGTCCTAGATTTCTGTTTTAAGGTTGAATTAGTTAACTTAGCCGTGACTGATTTTGCTCAGAGAGTCCTGTGTCCTTGATATTTCTTGGAGGTTCATACTAAGCTTGTGTGGTGAGCTGAGTCCTAGGCCCTGAGTGCTACATTATACATAATACGGGTTCTTATTGAAACTTATTAGGACTAGCTTTGCTACAAACTCATGCGAGCATGAACACAGCTGGTATTCGTAGACTTATTAAACCCGGTTTTCGGGTTACAGTCAACATGAACTCTATATGTCAAAACAATCGTATACAGCGTGTTTGACATCCTAATAAACACTCGTTGTAAGGTAAAAAAAACTTTATTAACACGCTACAATTTTAAAAAAATTTCGGCAAAGGTTTGGCGAACCATATTTGGGTCCACATCGACGCAAGGAGTGGTACCGCAAAAACTGTTGTTCAGCAATGTTTCAGATTTCAATGAGCCTATTTTTTCCGTGGTTTTGACCTGATTTGGCAAACATATGTATAGACATAGGCCAAAAACAAAATCATCCAAGAAGTCACGAGAGAAACCATATTCGGAAAACAACTGGTCTCTTAATTATTTTACACAGTCGCGCTGTCCAAAAAGCATATGGTCTTTGACCTTCTGGCAACTCATACTTACCCAGCACGACGTACAAAGTACTAATGTAGCCTTACAAAACTCAGTAACACAGCCACGGTCTAACATGAGACAAAAATATATTGCCTCCAAAAGCATGGAATTGTTTCGACACCTCTGCACTGATGCCTAAAACATTCAAAAACTGCGACCGAGATTGGCGGAATGAAGCTACGGCTGGAAGGACGAGTACATTATCAAATGCTAGCATCTATATAATCGGCATAAATAAATCAAAAACTGCGAACGAGATTGGCGGAATGAAGCTACGGCTGCAAGGACGAGTACATTATCAAATGCTAGCATCTATATAATCGGCATAAATAAATCAAAAACTGCGAACGAGATTGGCGGAATGAAGCTACGGCTGCAAGGACGAGTACATTATCAAATGCTAGCATCTATATAATCGGCATAAATAAATCAAAAACTGCGAACGAGATAGGCGGAATGAAGCTACGACTGCGAGGACGAGTACATTATCAAATGCTAGCATTTATATAATCGGCATAAATAAATCAAAAACTGCGAACGAGATTGGCGGAATGAAGCTACGGCTGCAAGGACGAGTACATTATCAAATGCTAGCATCTATATAATCGGCATAAATAAATCAAAAACTGCGAACGAGATTGGCAGAATGAAGCTACGGCTGCAAGGACGAGTACATTATCAAGTGCTAGCATCTATATAATCGGCATAAATAAATCAAAAACTGCGAACGAGATTAGCGGAATGAAGCTACAGCTGCAAAGACGAGTACATTATCAAGTGCTAGCATCTATATAATCGGCATAAATAAATCAAAAACTGCGAACGAGATTGGCGGAATGAAGCTACGGCTGCAAGGACGAGTACATTATCAAATGCTAGCATCTATATAATCGGCATAAATAAATCAAAAACTGCGAACGAGATTGGCGGAATGAAGGTACGGCTGCAAGGACGAGTACATTATCAAGTGCTAGCATCTATATAATCGGCATAAATAAATCAAAAACTGCGAACGAGATTGGCGGAATGAAGCTACGGCTGCAAGGACGAGTACATTATCAAATGCTAGCATCTATATAATCGGCATAAATAAATCAAAAACTGCGAACGAGATTGGCGGAATGAAGCTACGGCTGCAAGGACGAGTACATTATCAAATGCTAGCATCTATATAATCGGCATAAATAAATCAAAAACTGCGAACGAGATTGGCGGAATGAAGCTACGGCTGCAAGGACGAGTACATTATCAAATGCTAGCATCTATATAATCGGCATAAATAAATCAAAAACTGCGAACGAGATTGGCGGAATGAAGCTGCGGCTGCAAGGACGAGTACATTATCAAGTGCTAGCATCTATATAATCGGCATAAATAAATCAAAAACTGCGAACGAGATTGGCGGAATGAAGCTACGGCTGCAAGGACGAGTACATTATCAAATGCTAGCATCTATATAATCGGCATAAATAAATCAAAAACTGCGAAGGAGATTGGCGGAATGAAGCTACGGCTGCAAGGACGTGTACATTATCAAATGCTAGCATCTATATAATCGGCATAAATAAATGATTTAAAATCTAATATGCATACTACTATTCAATATGTATGTACACATAGTGCATAGACTGGATATGTGAGGGTTTTATGCGTGAGTAAACTTAAGGTGAACCCGCTAAACATCCTATTTTGTCATTACCGATATCGAATCGCAAACCTTTGTTACGGAAAAAAGGCTTAAAATTTCATTCGGTTTTTCGCTAACCGAAAATAGGCAAAATCAAACTCAAGTGACAGAAATTAGATCTTGTGTCTAAAGAAAATTTTGGCGATTTCAATTTACAGAAAATAGGTTCATTAATGCCTAATAATTTAAATTTGGATTATTCAGTGTTCGCGAACAAATTTAATGCAAAAGTGACGAACAAAACTTGATTAATTCAAATCGACAAATTTTCGTTCCCAAAAATTTGGGTAATTTTGCTTGAATTTTCGCGAACACATCGTGTAAGATCTCAATGAAAATGGTGGCGGTTTTAATATTATAAAAAAAGAAAAATATGAATCAATCATTATAGAGCGAAACAGAACTATGTGTAGGGAGACAGAATTCGTTGTTTCCATTTTAACGAGACTTTTTAATTTTATCAACAGGTCAAAACAATTTGTGCTCCACAAATTAATTTATTTCCAATACATGTAAACATTGCGTTCGCCTAAGAACAAAATTGTAAAGCAGCGACACCCCATCAACTTAATAGTAGTAGTCTTCCATCTAGCAAAACTTTTGCCTGCGCAGGAAATATAAATGTTGTCAATATGTTAATTATAGTTCGAATGTAGATGCGCCATATCCGCTAGTTCGCGCAGGAATGTAAAATTTTGGGTAAAATAATTATGTAAGGCGTCGGTGCGGGGGTGGATATGTAGCCTACGTGGTCCTACCATATATTACACGCAAACTACGACAATGTGAGCACCAAGGGATATGTTGTTTTATGAGCTTAATCCTATGGCCTTAATGTATCACCAATTATTAACAAGTTGACAGTTTTGTGTGTCTGCAATGTAATACAACAAAATACAACCAATATATATAAAATACATAAACGGCTGAACCGTACTCACCTTGATCTCACTTTCAGAGGCCGACTGAGGCCTTGATCTAACTGCGCAACCGCTTAAATACCCGATCTATAAGTGTACTCCCAATTTTATCCCTATTGATTTCTCAAAGTGTTCCAAATTACATGTAAAGTTTTCCAAGTTTTACTCTGGTTCCGCTCCGTAAAATTCTCTCTTAAACCTAAGTGAACTTAAGTCTTTAAAAGAGAAAAAGTTTTTATGAATTTCCCCGAATTCCTAAGTATAAACAAATTTTAAGATCTTATTAGAAAATCCAGTAGATACACGTACACATATCCGCTAATGTAGGCGTAATGCTTAACGCACCCAACCCTTACACTCAAATTCGATTTCTTTAAATTCTATGCCTTGGGCGCTCATAAACTCTTTTATTTCTAGTACTCCCTTTAGAAACTCTCCTACACTTAGCTAAGTCTTAAAAATGCTCCTGGAATCTGTAAAAAATTTTCATCACACAAGCGAATTATATTAAGTGCACAAAGAAACGTAAACACAAAACAAACGATACTGCATACATACACTACGTTCCAACACATAACAAATTCATAAACATTATGTATACACACATCGTATACAGATAAACATATACAATACTTATAATTTTGTATATGCATTCATAATCAACAACGCCAAGCACACAATTTACAATAAATGCGTGACACAGATGATAAAAAAACATAATAATGAACCAGCTAAATGTCCCCATATTAATGTTGCGCATGGGCTAGATTTCTCTAGGGTAGGTTTGGACTTCCAAGAATAGGAATTCATGAGCATGGATAAAAATCATTTTAATTTAAACATGGTAGGGCAAACCACGTCACAGATAATTTATAACGTAAATTGTTTAAAACACTGTGGTTTTTGAGAATATGAAAACCAAAACGTGGACCAATAGAACTTCATAAACAAATGGAAGAAACAAGTATTTGATAGCATTTAAAAAAATTGAAATTTTGGTCTAAAAAGATGCGCTTTTGGTGTCAACTACGCAACAAGGGAGAAAAAGGGAAAGAATTTTATGTATGAAAACATGTGAATCTCTACAGGAATCACAGAGGTTGGAACGAAAAATAGTTAGTTGAAAGGAAGCGAGTGAATCGACTGGAATTTCCATCATTAGCTTTGCTGACCCCTAAATTAGGAATAATTCTTTTTGTCTTCATGCACTTGAGCTCTGTAAATGAATCAAACAACTGATACAAATGTAGTACAAATTAAATCCTTGCGAACTTCATATTCTAATGCATTTATGTTCTAAAATAAATTATGAACCATTTATCTTATTCACTAACTATTTATGTAACTTATTTATATCCTGTATTCCATATGTTCATCAGTATCACATGTTCCTGAACACCGTTGTCAACTAATTCTTGTTAGCGAACTGCTACGTGGTCATTCTAGTATATAATTTAATGTTGTTGGTAAATATCAATGAAATATTCCAAGAGCAAATCTCTGCTAATAAAAGTGTTAGTAGTAAATCAATAGGTTCGCTAACAGAGGTTTAAGAGCTATTTCAAATTTATTTTGGTATATCGATCATTTATTTATAAGTCATCGACTAGCTCCCCAAGTAACCATGAGTGGCTTTACGTTGTAACGGTAGAAAAAAGAACAGCTTATGACGATTATTATCTTGATTAACTAACACATGTGTTGTGTATTTCACGAAATTTCCTACTTTGAGAACGATGTTTTAAATGAAACACGTGTATATCTACGTTCGATATTTAAAATAACTTAAATCGAAAATGGTCACTTTTCGGTTACTTAATATTTTGACATGATCCATTAATAGGCGCATATTTTGATTGTTAATGTTTTTGGTGCGTTGGCTAAAAGACTAAATTTATGTTCTCTTATGTATCGACACTTATGCACGACAAGATGCGTGCGCTAGGGCCAAATTATGCCACGCGTCCAACTCAACTAGTTCGGCCGAACTATAGCTTAGCTGGACTACTATGGTACATTTTTATAGCTTAGCTAGTCTTAATGTGACAAACAAGAGTTTAACTAGGCTCTGTGTGACAAATAGAGCGTCCGACAGAGTTGTCAATTGAGAAATTTTAGTTAGTATTATGCTTAGTGTAATAGCATTTTGTTCTATAGGATTTTCACACTAATTCTAAGTTGTATATTTGTTTTAATATATACAATTAACGTTTTAAGCTGTACGCCGCTTTTGAGGCATTGTTTAGATACGTATAGTAAAACGTAATGTTCACGGACTAAATAGTTTCTGCCTTAAGTTATAGTGCTCAGCTGAATGCCTCGTGACAAAAACATAGTCCGGCTCGTCACTCGATGACAAATGCATAGCCTAGCTAGGCTATTCAAAATTTTAATAGCCGAGCTAGACTGTATGCATGACATAGTAGCTAGCCCATTTCAACGCGTGACACAATAAGGACCATGCGCACGCAACTTGTTGTAAATGATGCATTATGTCGGGAAGGTACACCGAACAAGCGATTGCCAATTGCTAATGACAAAAGAGGATGGTAAAAGACTTTCCTTAACTTTACTCCTGCATTAAACCTTGAGCACACGTAGTCCGATTCAGCATGCCATTTGATGAAGGCGCACAGAGGTGTTTCGAAAACTGTACGTATATGCGTGTATGTGTATTATTTGCATTAATTAGGCTAAAACCACAAATGGCCGTATTGGTAACGCAAAACATTGCCTGAATCTTTGGTGATTTTCACTATTACAGCAACTCCGCACATATAGTTTACTCTCATATAAAACTAGCAATTTCAGTACTATGAGCCAAGTTGGGATAAACAGTTGTTATTTAGGTTCAGTCAAGCAAAAATTAAAAAACAGAATTTAAAAGCAAAAACTAAACATTTTTGAATTATATTCATTCAGCGAACAACTAATGTCGAAGCAATGATTGCAAGCATTGCTTGTAAAAGGAATAGTTGTAGCACCGCTATCGTGCGTTAAGTGATTTGTACGCACGATTTTGACGAGTTCAGCGTCAGCACGAGTTTGAACGAGTTAAACAACACAACCGTGCGTACAAATCATTTGACGCACGCCCGGCTGTGCTACAACTGACTTGTAATACAGCTAATTTAGCTAAACGTGCGTTAAGTCATTTTTATGCACGGCTTTAACTATATAACCTGTGTTACAATTATAATTATTTGGCTTTTGATACAGCAATAAACAAGACGGTTGTCCTGCTGCTCAGAATAGAAACTAATATGATTGCCACAACAATATATATGTTTGGGATTGAAGATGCTTTGTATATAATAAATTAAAGCTACAGCTTTTCTCGCTTCCTTGGCGCTGCAATAGATTACTGTGTACAGTCCGTGCATGCACTTCTTCCCACAGTAGTCATGTCCTTGGTAGATGTCACTAAATGATATCGATATGGAATGTACATGGGTGTTGACCTAGACTATAGAGCAGAGCGCCAAGGTTTCGCACTAAATAAAATTGTCAACGGTACAAACGCCGTGAATATATGTTGGAGTTGCAGTATTGAGATAAAGAAGGGAAGTCTTTGCTATCATTTTCATAACTATATATTAATAGCAATACTGTTTTGCTTTTAAAATTTAGGTATATCTTTAAGCTGGACAGACTATAGTTTTCCCTCCAAGTTGACATCGAGTGCCAATGAGTAGTAGTTATGAACCAGCAAGAGGCGTACGTAAATCAATGATCTATCTATGGGAGCTCATGCTTGGTTTCTAAGAAACCCTGCAAAGCGGGCGAACAACAACACTCGTGCAAACATACGCCACTTGATGTGCTCAGTTAACGCAACGCGTCCTATTGTGAATCGCTGCCATTAACAGAGTTCGACATGAAAGGGTTAATATCGAGAAATATATGGTATATATCTGTGGAAACTTGTATTGAATATATAGGATATTCTGTGTCTTTAATATGAATGAATACATGCCATGGTATGGTTTCAAAGAAATTTAGTATTAAATGTTAAGGAATATAGTACTTATTATGCGATACAACATTAGCGGTGATTGAACCATTGGGCGTAATATATATGAAGAATTTCCGTAACCATGTATCCATCATCGTGTTGTCAAATTTGCTGTGTCATTTCAATCATCCAAATCGTTGTGGCTCCCATTCAGCACGTCATGCCCTTGAATTGGCTCATACAATGCATCAATGTGGGGCAGTCGAAACAGAACATACTGTTATTTCCTTAGAAAATTCGGGGAAACCGCACAAAGTCACGCCCTTAAATCAGATCATACGAGGGAACAATGTGAAGCTGTGGAAACAGAACATACCGTGATTTCCTTGGAAAATTCGGAAACAAGCCCTGCAATTGATCCAACCTTTGCACGTTTAGTAGCAATCGCTCAAATATACATAGAAAAACTTAGCAGACTGGACTCAGATGTGGTCAAAAGCCGAGATCAACCCTATAAAAAGCAACTGCATTACCGACTACCTAATATTTTGACGATATCAGAAGTAGAAAAACCTTCCTTCCGACGGATTATGTTGCACTGAACGCAAACTCTGGTGATCGGATATATTACATTGGTGACGCCACATCAATAAGCTATGTAACTAGCTAATTACTACTTACTACTTACAAAAGAACTCTAATTAATTGTAGGTTTGTAGACTAAAGAATAATCGGTATTTTACGTAATTCTGTCGGGTTTGTTATTTTAGGGAAAGTGATTATAATGGGAGATCCAGTTTTTAGTCTACTTTATCGCTGTATCAAATCGCATACGAAAATAACGACAGCTCTGCGATGCTAGATTACGGACAAATGCAAGAGTATACTTAAGATGCGCCCCCAACCATCCTTTTTTGACACCATATACAAAACGTTGTTAGCGAACACAACACGGATTTCAATAGCCGTATCCAATTTCGACATTTTTCTTTTCCATAACGCCATTAGCGAATGCAATTCGACCCCTGTAATTTAACACCAATGTGTTCGCGAACATTTTCAAATTATAATGTATGGAGTATGAAACGGTCTAATTTCTGTTCTTTAACGCAAAAATGAAATTTGTGTTCAGTGAATAACTGAATGGCAATCGATTTTGTCAAAAGTAGATGGTAAGGGGCGCAGCTTAAGTTTACTCATGCAAAAGTTCCACTACGTCGTTAAATGCTACGCATTTGGCGGCGGTGAACTAAATGGTTGGAGCAGCATTGGAAAGTACATTAAAATTGCGCTAAATGCCTTTATAGTTGTTAATACAGTGTTCTGAATTCTGTATATCCTTTCAATTGATAAAATACAATTGTCGAGACGCGTCGACTACAAGAGGGTGGGAGGGGGAGTGCTCAAAATTTATGTACGGAAATCTAAAATTGTTTTGAATTTCGCTGTTTAAAATATTTTATGTTGGGTTTTTACGAGGCCTACATTTTACGGCAAACTTCAGAAAATTATTAATGGTGATGGAAATTAGCTACAACGGGTAAGCATAAACAGCGCTATAACATGATACATACATGCTCGGGCTCCAATGCCCCAGCGGTGGCAGCCGGATGCCCGGGAGGGGTGTCGGTCTCCGCACCACGGGGGCGAGAGTGTCATCCCATAGGCAGGGAAGAGGTCGCGGCGCATCCGGGGGCTATGGATTTAGCACCTGTGGCGACGCCAGGTGGGTAACTGAGCTTTTTGGTGGGGGTACCGTTGTGAATGGATGATAGCCCGTCGAAATACAGTTGTTGATCTAAATGCTTTAAAATAATTTATACACAATTTTATATTATTCTAATCGAGCAATCCAATATATTCATTAAAATATCAGCTAACATTGTAAATAATGTAATAAATTACAAAGAAAAAAGGCATTCGTTGCTTTCATTGTTCGATTTTTTTTGTAACTATTACAACAAATGTAAATTCCGAATTTTGTCGAGGCGTTCAGCTTTGTGAAGGTTTCGTGTGAAAAGCTAAGGATATATCTAAAACTAAAAATAAATCACTGAGTTAAAAGACTTAAATATAGGCTACCTTCAGGATATCCGGCTCAAGTCTGCAGTTATATACACCTTAAATTGTATCCTGGATTAGAAATAATTATAAAATAACGTCCTTTTGGCTGTTTAATTCCCGCTTATGCACCACATTAAGATACGAATTGGATGTTTATTTCAAATTAGCATTTTGTGAATTTTTTTTATTTTTGTATTGACATTAATGTGAGCCTCTGAGTGCGCAGGTAACTGAAAAACTGACAGTGGCAAATACTAGGCACAAGGCATGGGTCGTTCAGTTTACAAACGCAGCTTACATGTGAATTTGTCCTCTTAGTTTTGTGGTAAACTGAAAAACTGACAGTGGCAAATACTAGGCGCCAGGCATGGGTCGTTCAGTTTACAAACGCAGCTTACAAGTCAATTTGTCCTCTTAGTTTTGTGGTAAACTGAAAAACTGACAGTGGCAAATACTAGGCGCCAGGCATGGGTCGTTCAGTTTACAAACGCAGCTTACAAGTCAATTTGTCCTCTTAGTTTTGTGGTAAACTGAAAAACTGACAGTGGCAAATACTAGGCGCTTATGCAAGGGCCGTTTGCTTTACAAACGTAGATTACAAGCCAATTTAGCCTGTTAGTGCACTGGCAAATGAAAAACTGACAGTGGCAAATACCAGGCACCATGCAAGGGCCGTTTGGTTTACAAACACAGCTTACAGGACAAATCGGCATCTTAGTGAACCACTAACTGTAAACTTGACAGTGGCAAATACTAGACGCCAGGCATGGGCCGTTCGGTTTTCAAACGCAGCTTACAGGCCAATTTGTCATCTTTTAGTCCTGTTGTATCCAAAAAACTGATAGTACCATACTCTTGGCTCCAGGCAAGGGCGTTCGGTTTACAAACGCAGGTAACAGACCAATTTGGTCTCTTAGTGTACCGGTAACTGAAAAACTGACAGTGGCACATACTACGCTTCAGGCAAGGACCGTTCTGTTTACAAACATAGTGTACAGGCCAATTTGGCACCTTAGTGACTGCTAGCTGTAAATTTCACAGTGGGGAATACTAGTCGCCAGGTATGGGCAGTTCGGTTTTCACGCGCAGCTTAGAGGCCAATTTGTCATCTTTTAGTCCTGTTGTATCCGAAAAACTGATAGTACCATACTCTTGGCTCCAGGCAAGGACGTTCGGTTTACAAACGCAGGTAACAGACCAATTTGGTTGCTTAGTGTACCGGTAACTGAAAAACTGACAGTGGCACATACTACGCTTCAGGCAAGGACCGTTCTGTTTACAAACATAGTGTACAGGCCAATTTGGCACCTTAGTGACTGCTAGCTGTAAATTTCACAGTGGGGAATACTAGTCGACAGGTATGGGCAGTTCGGTTTTCACGCGCAGCTTAGAGGCCAAGTTGGCCTCCTACTGTACTGGTAACTGAAAAAAACTGAGAGTTGCAAATACCCTGGGCAGGGCTGTTCGGTTTACAAACGCAGGTTATAGACCAATTTGGTCTCTTAGTTTGGATCGCTTATTTATATAAAATATGTACTATACATAAAATAAATTTTAGTAGGTTAAAGTATATTTTTAGTTGTTTTGATTCAGTATTTTGTTTTATTCGTAAAACGTTGTTTTTGAAGAATTTTAAGGTATCATGAAATGCCGATATGTGATAGCCGTCTCATTCTTAGTAGGACTGGTGAGTAAAAAGCAAAACAAGTTCTTTTATATCTTTAAACGCGCAACCACAATAACAACTGTCATTCATATTTTTTCTTTGTGTCAGAGTACTAATTTTGTACTTTGTGTAAAAACACAATTCATTATAAGCTCGCCCTTTAATCTTTGTGTAGTAAAAACGAAAATGTCTTACTTTTAATAGCAGCTCAGTAGTGGACACAACAATTTCATAGAGAATAGGTATAATTGCTTTGATTTTTGGTTATAGCTGAGACAAGCTAAAACCGTCGGGGAATATATTTGTTAACAAGATGAGTTCTTGACATACCGAAGCCATCGAAATTCCTCACTTATCGTTTCTTTTGAACAATCTTTGGCAATATGACCAGTTAGATCTTTCATTTGGATACCATTAAGTCGTTTAAAACGTAGACATATGCGTTGGTTAATATTATAAATGGTGGAAAATATTGTCAATGACGGTGAAACGGGAGCGTAACTTTTTTTAAATCACAATGGTCATTATATTTTTGAAATTAGAATTGCTACAAGTGATGGATTGTATATAATATAATATTCATGAACGGTAGGGTCGATAACTGTACTTATTTGTTTCAGGTAGCCGTGGTTACGGATGCCGAAGGAAGGTAAATAATTGTATAATGAAAAGTGGTTGCGTTTGATTAAAATGTGCATATATTACAGAGTTATTTGATATGATAAAATTTTGTAATTCGTAATATTGCTGCAATTATCTAGAAACTATACATGGTCAACCAAGATTTCGGTTTATGTAACCTTTAGAAGTCCTACGTTGGGAAAAGCACAAATGAAGATAAGTGAGGGAGGTTCGGTGGCGCGGCCCCTGACTAGCATTAGGATTGGTTCCTGAGGCTTATATAACTTGCGACTCAAGAATAACGCTTAAGCTTTGTATACCGAAAACGGGTTAGCACGCATTTCGAGTACACCGAAAGGGTTACATTTTGGCCGAGATGAGGTAAAATATTTTTCTGATGTCAGTATATTAAAGTTTTGCCTACCTAATAAGATTAGTGAGGGAGGTTCGGTGGTGCCGTCCCCTGACTATGATTAGGATTAGTACCGAAGTTTTATATGACTTGCGAAGCTTAGATCAAGACTAACGCTTATGCTTAGTAATCGAAAACGACGTAGCATTTCCAGTACACCCATAAAGATTAGGTTTTGGGCGAAATGTTGTGAAATATTTTTCTGGTGCCAGTTTATTAAAGTTTTCTGTGCTTAAAAATAACTTATTATACTACAATGTAGACTTTTCATCATCACACATTTCGCGAATTCTGACGGCGGTGTGATGGGTAACGCCGATAAAGGAAAACTTGTGGTTCACTCGCTTTTGTAACCGCCGTCAGCGCTAATATACATAATTTAAGGTTTAGGTTTAAGCTTATGGCTAAGGCTTAAGCTTATAAAGTAACTCCAGCAATTTTCCTACCTGAACTTAATCTCTCTGGTCCTGAGCTAATAAAATGTTTTAGTTTCAAAAGTATCGAGGATTTTGGAAAACATTAATGTTTTTCTTCGGTGTACTTATGTAAAACGATAATTGGAAGTAGCCCAGACTTCTTAACTATGCCTCAGATGATCGTGTAAAACTGTTAAATATTTTTTCCGGTTAATACTCCAGTGGTAGAAAAAAACGTTATATTTATGCTGGTTATTCGTACAAAATTATTTTTACAATATAAAAAGCTATGTTACCTGTAGGGTTCACTAAAATTTAATGGGTCTTTGATTTTTGTCCGAAAAATATTGATCTTCTGATTTATGTTTTATGGATTAGAATAGACAGCGATTACGATATATATATATTGAAACCAAGTTTGGAGTATGGTTCAAAATATAATTAATCTTATTTTGATTAATTTATTAACAATATTACTATTCATCACCTATGAAAGGGCATTGTCTTAGGTTTAGTCTGATGAATAGAACATACCGGTATAAATGCATCATTCAGTCTTTTTATGACCGAATAGTTGTGAAAGCTTGCTGGGAAATTCGGTTTCATGTGTTGATTCAGTTTTGATTCAAATTCAACTGTTGCTTGGAAGTTTTCGTGTAAGTGAATTACTTTTAATTTTTCATTTAGTTTACTGCAGATCGAACCATTGTGGATATAAGCTGGATTTTCGATTTCGAAAACATTGAATTCAAACTGTGCATAGAACACTAATTGTTAAAATATATATGATATTTTCAGTTCGGACACTAAATACGACGGATTTTCGTTTGATCAAGTGGAAAAATGTTTCCGATGGATTCGTCAAGTAGACGGACGTAATACGATGGATGAAGACAAGAAGACGGATCAGCTTGAAGAAGTCAAGAAACAGCTGGGTAAGCGCCGCGCAAAATATCGCTAACATCTCATTGAGCTATATGAAATTATAAAAGACTGATACCACAAAACAAAACAATTATCTCAAAGGAGATATGTCTGAAATGATACATAAGACTTTACCGTAAAGCAACACTGATTAGTCCGGAAACCGGAGCAATGGTTGTAAGAAGTTGGCTGGAGATATATCATTGGAATAAACAAGAAATGTCTTTCAGTCCGAAAACCGGAGCAATAGCGTAAACACGTTGGTAGGAGATATGTAGTTTCAAACAATCAAAGAAAGTTTTTTAGTCTGAGAATCTCAGCAACGGTGTAACACTTTGACTGGAGACATGTCGTTCTAAATAAACAAAGAAAGGACTTTCGATCCGAAAACCTGAGCAACAGAGTAACACGTTGGCTGGATGGAGATATGTCGTTGTAACAAAAAAAAGAAGGGATTGTCAATTCCAAAACGGGAGCAATGGAGTAACACTTTGGCCGGAGATGTGTCGTTCTAAACAATCAAATGAGGTCTTTTAGTCTGAAAACCAGGAGTAACACGTTGACTGGATATATTTCGTTCAAAGTAAAAAAGAAAGAAATGTGTTTATTTGATGAGCATGTTTTCCGACCAAACCGCGAAGTGTTTTCTACTTGATCAAGATTGTGTGCCATTGATTCTAGCTATACAGAAGAACATCAAATAACCATTTTCTACACAAAAACTAGTAAATGGAAAAATACTTGTGAGCAATGCCGGTTATTGAAAATGGAAATATTTAATCTCGATCGGAAAGAGGGATGATGAATGAGATGCAGGCTGGAGGTCTAAGGAGTAGCCGAAATTTCTTCAATAATTCTTTTAAATTCAGAATTGTCCCCAGGTTCTCCAAATTTCTCGTGTAAAATTGAAAAATTGTCTGCGCTATCGAAAGGAGAGGAGAGTGAAGGCGATTTCGGAGCTTCGGCGACGGGATGAACTAAATATGGCTTAGCCAGGTGATAACCTTGGATCGAGGCGGCATTGCGGTGACGTATGTTTACTAAGTAAATATAAACCTCTTTCTCGGATGACTAGTTGGCTCAAATTAGAAACACGAGTCATTAATTGGGAACCCATCCAATTTATATTTTCCAACGTACCTGAGCCGTCTATTTTGCAGAAAAAATTTTTCCCAGTCGCTACTATGCTCGAAACACGAGCCTCAAATTGGGAACCCATCCTTTCAGAAATTCGAAATTTTCAAATTTTTAAAATAAATTCATACGACTACCACACCTGAGTCGGCAACGAAGTCACTAGTGGTGCAACAAAAATGAAATTTTCAAAATTTTAATTCCACCTTCGAGATCCGATCTGCAGAAGTATCTTTATAAAGTTGCTGTAGGCGAGGCCAAATGCTACAGTGGTTATACTATGAAACAGCCAATAGAATTATCTACGCGTCCCTTCCAATAAACCAACTCTGAACCGTGGGAATTTCTTTGGTTGATGTAATCTATGAATTTACCCGATGATATTTTTATACAGAGAGTCAGCTTTCTTTGTTTAGCATCCTATTTGCTATTGTTGTACAATTCTTCCAAATAGCGGGGATATCGTTAACAAAACATCAAATAGTATCTAGTTTGCTACAGCCAAAAGTTCACATAGCTATGGCACTAGATATCCTTGTTCATACATGCTCCGAGGTCTCGAAAGATCTGGGGGCTCGGTGGTTGGCGGGGTCAGCCGTTCGCCTGAGGTGGAGTGTAGCGCTTGGGGCGCCACGGCGGAGTAGCGTAATCCGCCCCTAACATACGACTGATGAACTTTTTTAATCACAAATAGATATGTAGCCTTTGTTGTCTGAATTTTAGGCATGTCAGACGATGATGTTGAAGAGTGCAAAGTTTGGTACGATAAGTTTGCCGAAGCCAAAGACTCAATGGGTCAATTTGGCGACGACCTCCGTAGAAAGCTAGAATCGATCCAATTTGAACCGATTGTTGAGTAATATTACAGTTTCCATCTATTCGTTTAGTTAATTTTTTATGACTTTATTTTAAAATATTTTCTGCTGCGGTCACGTTATATTATAATGACACCGCTGTTTGGAACTTAGGAACATCTAACGATGTCACCCAGACCGTACAGAAAATAGTGCGGCGAAAAAACGTGATGAGAATGTGCCCTTTAGTTGAACACGAACTGCTCCGACCCCAAGTTCGGGTCAAAATGGCAAAACATGTTTTAAGGGTTCTTTGCCAAATCTGACCATACGGATACCAGTGTTTTGCAACCCATATCTGACGACTCAGGCGTCGATAAAAAATGAAGATCACCGTACCATCGAGAACTATAATACTTTGTGTTTCAAAGGCTTTATGGTTGCGAGCCCTACTGATGAGAATGTGCCCTTTAGTTGAACACGAACTGCTCCGACCCCAAGTTCGGGTCAAAATGGCAAAACGTGTTTTAAGGGTTCTTTGCCAAATCTGACCATACGGATACCAGTGTTTTGCAACCCATATCTGACGACTCAGGCTTCGTATAAAAAATGGAGATCACCGTACCATCGAGAACTATAATACTTTGTGTTTCAAAGGCTTTATGGTTGCGAGCCCTACTTCGAATATGTAGTGAGTTTTCATTTGTTTGGTTTTATATATTGCTAGCAGGGCATCAAGAGTAGCCTATACGCTGAATACCCTTGTTGGGTTATTCTACATTTAAATCAAAAAATATTTTGTACCTTTTTATATGGTTTCAATCGGATTATGTTTAATTAACCCGATTGCCAGAATATAGTCTGTCTTCAGCATCTTGGTTATGCATTGCGTAAAGGGTATGAAGAATGTTCTATATATAGGTATTTCGGCACGCTGGATTCCATGGTTTGGTTATCTAGACATTATCATGTATACTTCGTTCGTTTTCAGTTGTTTTCGATGGGTTGTATGGTCTAAGACGTGTTAAGGTTTCCAGTGGGTTCATGTTTACAAAGATTTTAGTGTACATCATACACAAACCCTGTTAGAAGGTCATTTAAAAAATTATCATTTGATGAAACCCCTGTCGCACCTTTATGCATTATTAAAAGCGTTATAATTTTATTAAATTACAAATATATGGATAGATATTGTAGAGACAGCAAATGCAATTACATAACGGATATTATTGTCTCTTATTGGAACTTTATGACAAAATCTATATGGTTATTTTTAGATATTTTTATGCTCGAATTTAGGTTGGTATATGGTAAAGGAAGTTCAAATTATATTAGTACAGGACTTGTTAAGATTGTTGCTGAATTTTATTACGAATGAACATCGCTGCTAATTATTGTCGGATTGATTAAGAATTATTTAATTTGTGTGTGAACAACGACGCTACCAAACCAGGTACCCTTTCCAATACACTTTCCTTTAATTTTTGGTGCATAAGAGGTCATGGAAATTGTGACTCCTAGCTTATCAGATCCATTTAACCAGAAGCGTTAACGTTTTAAAATGACTAAAAACTTTCATACATTTCATATTGATGATGATAGAGTAGGAAGTATGCAGTGGCCACTCAACGAGCAGACCAGCAGAATGTTATATTGTTAGAAAAAAACTTTAATTCATTTGATATTGATAGAGATCGTAAAAAGTATGTGGTGGTCATTTAAACGAGCAGACCATCAGAATGTTATATATCATTTACAATAAGACGCGTGGGCATGGTCCTAATTGTGTCACGCGTTCAAATGGGCTGGCTACTATGTCACTCATACAGTCCAGCTCCACTATTAAAATTTTGAATAGACTTTAGCTAGGCTATGCATTTGTCATCGACCGTCGAACCGAACTATGCTTTTGTCACGAGGCGTTCAGCTGAGCCCTATAACTTAAGCCAGAGACTAATTAGTCGGCGAACATTACGTTTTATTATACGTATCTAAATAATGACCAAAAGTGGCATACGGCTTAAAACATTAATTGCATATATTAAAACAAATATATAACTAAGAATTAGTGTGAAAATATACAGAACAAAATGCTATTACAATAAGCACAATACTAAATAAATTTCTCAATTGACAATTCAGCCGGACGCTCCGTTTGTCACGCAGAGCCTAGCTAAGCTATCTGTTTGTCACATTAAGACTAGCTAAGCTATAAAAATGTACCATAGTTCACTCGAACTAGTTGAGTTGGACGCGCGACATAATTTGGCCTTCTCGCCCGCATCTTATCGCAATGATATATTATATGGTCACAAAAAAACTTTAGTGCATTTGATATTGATAAAGATAGCGTAAGAACTATGCACAGTGGTCAGTAAACGAGCAGAGCTGCAGGCTGTTACGTGGCTAGGAAAACACTATAATTTACTTCATATTGATGATGATAGAGTAGGAAGTATGCGGTGGTCATAAAACGAGCAGACCAGCAGAATGTTATATAGCTAGGAAAAAACTTTAATACATTTGATATTGATGAAGATACCGTAGGAAGTATGCACAGTGGTCATTAAACGAGCAGTGCTACAGGCTGTTACGTGGCTAGAA
The DNA here is from genome assembly GCA_030248225.1 of Trileptium ribeirensis. Taxonomy (NCBI): domain Eukaryota; kingdom Metazoa; phylum Nematoda; class Enoplea; order Enoplida; family Thoracostomopsidae; genus Trileptium; species Trileptium ribeirensis. The sequence continues at coordinate 43,424 of JASANE010026819.1, forward strand.
AACACCATAATTTATTTCATATTGATGATGATAGAGTAGGAAGGACCAGCGGTGGTCATAAAACGACAGACCAGCAGGATGTTATGTGGTTAGAAAAAAACTTTAATACATTTGATATTGATGAACATAGTGTAGGAAGTATCCGGTGGTCATTAAACGAGCAGACCAGCAGAATGTTATATCATTAGAAAAAACTTTAATACATTTAATATTGATGAAGATACCGTAGGAAGTATGCACAGTGGTCATTAAACCAGCCAGTGCTACAGGCTGTTACGTGCCTAGAAAACACTATAATTTATTATTTCATATGGATGATGAATAGAGTCGGAAGTAAGCGGTGGTCATTAAACGACAGACCAGCAGGATGTTATGTGGTTCAAAAAAAAACTTTAATACATTTGATATTGAGATATGAACATAGTGTAGGAAGTATGCGGTCGTCATTAAACGAGCGAGACCGCACAATGTTTTATAGCTGAGAAAAAACTTTAATACATTTGATATTGATGAAGATACCGTAGGAAGTATGCACAGTGGTCATTAAACGAGCAGTGCTACAAGCTGTTACGTGCCTAGAAAACACTATAATTTATTTCATATTGATGAAGATAGTGTAGGAAGTATGCGGTGGTCATTAAACGAGCAGACCAGCAGGATGTTATGTGGTTAGAAAAAACTTTAATACATTTGATATTGATGAAGATAGTGTAGGAAGTATGCGGTCGTTAAACGAGCGAACCAGCAGGATGTTATGTGGTTTTAGAAAAAACTTTAATACATTTGATATTGATGAAGATAACGTCAGAAGTATGGCACAGTGGTCATTAAACAAGCAGAGCTACAGGCTGTTATGTGGCTAGAAAACATTATAATTTATTTCATATTGATGATGATAGAGTAGGAAGTAAGCGGTGGTCATTAAACAACCCGACCAATAAATTGTTTCATGGTTAGCAAAAGAAAATTTAAACTGTTGGGCGTTTAAAATAGAAGATGGATATTCCTGCCCACATTTTCTTCTAAAGTCTTGTAAATGTATCATTCAACTTTACTTTGTCTGCAAAACGATTCATGCTATTACTACGGATCACTTACTTCGGATATAGAAAGCATTCAAATTATGAACTAAATGAAGCGTAAGGGTGCATGTTATATGTTTAGACACTTAACGATTTAATCTTAGGCTAGTCGAATGTTATATAACAATCGTACCTTAAACTTGGGTTAAAATTTAGGATTAAGAATACGCAACTTGCATATAGCTTATGCACGAATGAACTTAACATGATCCCACCAAACTTTCAATTGAGCCATTTACCATAAATATTGTTACGGAACGCTTTACGGTCAAACGTGACTGAGCTCGGCACAAAACTAGTCGCAAATACACTAGTCTAGTTGAAAGAAATCTAGTTATTTTATGTTCCCGATAATTCAATGAAAATTACTTGATTTTTTGCTGACAAAAACTTATTGAATTTGAACTAAAGAACTTTTTTTCGCGGACACAGAAAGACGCATACTGCAGAATCAATTTCGTTAAAGCGTCACTGTTATATATTAAATTTGTTCGCGAACAGATTCATTCTTTTCCTAACACAATGCGCCCGTTATTAGAGAACCGTTGTTTCACAAATCAAAAATCGACATAGATAATTTGGAACACAAAGTGTTTTGATACATGGTTTTGGTTTCGTCCGACGAAAAACCGATAAAAATGAAAAATAATAATTTTCATAATACTTTTCGGACTGGTAGTTGGATTATTACAAAATAGGATGGATGGCAGGTCACATCAATTTTTGAATCTCAGCTTGACACAATTATTATAAAGAAAGACCGCCTGTCAGGTGCGAAAATATTGCATTATGGGTTAAAATATAGAACGTAGAGCGTTGAGAACGGCCATATGGCTTGCTTTTGTCAATATTGAATGCTACATCTGTTTCAGTTGTACATCAGAGGGTTAAAATATAGAAGGTAGAGCGTTGAGAACGGCCATATGGCTTGCTTTTGTCAATATTGAATGCTACATCTGTTTCAGTTGTACATCAGAGGGTTAAAATATAGAACGTAGAGCGTTGAGAACGGCCATATGGCTTGCTTTTGTCAATATTGAATGCTACATCTGTTTCAGTTGTACATCAGAGGGTTAAAATATAGAACGTAGAGCGTTGAGAACGGCCATATGGCCTGCTTTTGTCAATATTGAATGCTACATCTGTTTCAGTTGTACATCAGAGGGTTAAAATATAGAACGTAGAGCGTTGAGAACGGCCATATGGCTTGTTTTTATCAATATTGAATGCTACATCTGTTTCAGTTGTACATCAGAGGGTTAAAATATAGAACATAAAGACATTGAGAACGGCCATTTGGCTTGCTTTTGTCAATACTTGAATGCTACATTTGTTTCTGTTGTACATCAGAGGGTTAAAATATAGAACGTAGAGCGTTGAGAACGGCCATATGGCTTGCTTTTGTCAATATTGAATGCTACATCTGTTTCAGTTGTACATGAGAATTACCATTCTTGGTTACATTCTATCAATTAAATACTTTCAACAAATGAATAGATGCTCGAGCTGAGGTTCCGGGGGGGGCAGCTGGTTTTCGAGGGTGGGCGGCCTTTAGCGTCCCAGCTGGGGTCAGCCTGCCGGCGGGGCAAGGGGAAGCGGGGTGTGAGGGCAAATGACAACATTTTTAAAAGTTTATAATGTTCCCCAATTTTGCTTATTTTTTTACAATTTTCACTAATTATCACTATTTTTTCTTAAAATGTTACCTATTTTGTGCCTATTTGTGATTACTTGCGTCTTCAGCCACTGTGGCTGGGTCAGGTCACCTGCCAGGAAGTTGGCGCTCTGCTCCAAGAGGGAGTGGTTCCGATGGCTCAGGCGTAAACTCACATGCCCTATCAGCATGTATGAACATAATAGCACCTGTATATACATACACAAATGATGCTAATTCGTCTGTTCACAAAATCGAAGTAGGTACCGAGGTTTAAGATAAAGCAAAGCAAAAAGGCAAAAGAGCAGGACTAGCGCAGTGAACTGATTGAAATTCATTTCTCGAAAAATTTCAGAGGAAACGGTTATTTCTCAAATTAACAAATAATATTTGTATTTATTATTTTTAGCATAAAAGAATTAGAAAACAAGTTGTCTTTATCGCTCGACCAAATCGAGAAGTGCTTCAATTTGGTTCGCGAAATTGGGCTTTTTAGTAACATCGACGACGAAGAAGCTCGAAAAACGGCGATGGCAGAAGCTGCTACTAGAATAGGTTAGTTCAACGTAAATTTTCCAATCAATGGCCGCACAAAACCCATCTTTACTTACTGCAGAAGTACCAATGTAGGCAGAAATTACTTGTCTCTGACGTACAAATAATGTTTTTGCTAACTTTTGTTTACCAACAGCCCATTCAATACGCCTGGCTGTCATATCACTTACTAGCACGCAAAAGAAACGTACATGCAAAATATTACTAGTGAAGCTCGCTTGCAAGCCAGAATTCGAGTGGTGAGAACACTCCCCGAAGTCTGTTGTAGAAAGCACACACAAACAAAGCCTACACACAGTACGCAGGTGCAGCATTATATAAACCGTGAGTGATGAGTCATAGTTACGCCCGCCTCTTTTGATAGCCAACGTATGCAGTAGACAAAACGTCATACAACGAGTACAAAAGAAATGAACTAACAATTTAATAATTCAATAAAACCCTAAATTGACCGTGAAAAGAACGTTAAAGAGTTCAAACCGACACTTGAGAAAAATCTCATTTTTCATACCAAGTATGAAGCAGAAGTGTGAAAAATATTTGCCACGCAAAACACCATATTTTTGACACTCGAAATGAGCTTGTTGGCAAGGAAAACCCCATATAAGACACTAAAAGCAAGAAAAAACACACTTTTAGGTGCATTTCCCACGACTTTTCACCAAATATGAAATTTGGCGCCAACTATAAGCTTATAGACTCCAGATTGGGAAGTAGTTGAAAAACTTGTTATATATCATTGGAAAGCCCTGCTACATGGAATAGGCCTATTAGTTTGCAGATACTTTACTTATTGAGAAAAGTCGCAAAAACTGGAGGGGGTGCCCGAAAAATGGGCCAAAATTATGTCATTTTGCCCCATAACTTTTCCCACGAGAAAAAATTAAAAAATCGGGCTCCGTCACTATACTTAAATCGACCATTGCTTTTCGAATGAGCTATCTTGCATCAAAGTCCGCCCAACCGTTATCGAGATCCAGGTACCACAGACACACAGACACACACAGACAGGACCTCCTCAACACCCCTCCAGAGCCAAAATTGAAAAATTCTCGTTCCACTCGAATTCAATTAGCGAATAGAAATTGCGTCAGGGCAAGACACAGTTATATTATCCTGATTAGTTAAAACAAGAGTGCGTTAAAGAAAAGTATGACACTTCCCTGCACTGTAAACGTTAGGCTGTGTTTGATGACGCGCGGGTTTTCGGTCTTTTATAAGCACCTACCGGATATAACGGAACCCCTAAAAATTGGGGGTGGGTCGGGGTCAGGCCGAAACCGCATAGGTCATCAAACACTGATTAACATTAGTGTGCAGACAAATGTCATACTCTTCTCTAATGAAGTCTTGGTTAAACCAAGACTGATGCTATTCTCGAATCTGCTGACGAATGGACACTCTTTATCTTTGCCTTGTAAATTATCTCGGTATATCGCGGTCGTTTTCCAACTCACCCGCATTGTCGGTAGTATAAATAAATAAATACCCAGCTAGGCTTTTTGACAACCAAATCGAGACTACGGCATGTTATTGATCATCAAATTCAGACCCAGCCACGTTATTGGTGAATAAATTCATACCCCGCTATGTTCTTGAACTCTAAATTCAGTCCTGCCATGTTGTTGGACCACACAGTTCAAATAAACGCCATGTTCTCGACCACAAAATCCAGATCCTTCAGAAAGTAATTTTACTAAAAAAAGTAGATGTACGTTAAACATTTTAATATAGTCCTGCCATGTTGTTGGACCACACAGTTCAAATAAACGCCATGTTCTCGACCACAAATTCCGGATCCTTCAGAAAGTAATTTTACTAAAAAAAGTAGATGTACGTTAAACATTTTAATATAGTCCTGCCATGTTGTTGGACCACACAGTTCAAATAAACGCCATGTTCTCGACCACAAAATCCAGATCCTTCAGAAAGTAATTTTACTAAAAAAAGTAGATGTACGTTAAACATTTTAATATAGTCCTGCCATGTTGTTGGACCACACAGTTCAAATAAACGCCATGTTCTCGACCACAAAATCCGGATCCTTCAGAAAGTAATTTTACTAAAAAAAGTAGATGTACGTTAAACATTAAATATTACGACTTAGTAAAATGTACAGTTGACGCAGCGGTGTAATTTCTTTCATTTCAGGTATATCAGAAGACGATATGACACAGTGCAGCTCATGGTACAGTCAACTAGAAAGTCCCGTTGGTGAACTGAAGAATGTTGGTGAAAAAATTGTCGAGGGTTTGAAGTCGCTCGGAAACTGAAAAACAATATTTATCACAGCAAAAATATTCCTTTTCTTATGGATATAAGGACTATAATGCGTGACTAAACTAAACTTGCGCCCACTAACTATCGTATTTTGTGAAACATGATGTCGAATCCACATCCATTGCTAGCGAACAAGTAAGAAATGGAAATCGATTCATTGCTACTCCAGAAGTAGTGATTGGCAATCGGCCAATAACAGTTCTACGACAATTATCAGTTTTCACTTAGGATCCGTCTCTGTTCGAGAACAAATTCAATGTAAATACGACGGCATTAACGAAAGGGTCCTGTATTTTGTCACTATGTTCGCGAACATAACCCTTGGTAATTCAAAAGCGATAAAATTTCGTTCAAAAACAATTTTAATGTTCGCGAACAGAAAACAGTAAATTTTTGCTGGAGTTAATAGAGTTCGGTAACACAATTTTTTCCAAATAACAAAATAGGATAGTGAGCGGGTGTAGGTTTACTCACGCATAGCTGACCTATTTTAAGATTACTAGATTATGTATGATATCGAAACTTCTACATTTTATGCGTTTACGATAGAAACATAGTAAAACAGTACGCTTCAGATACCGAACACAGGTAGTTTCTCAGACATCAAATAGATTTATATAGTAAAATTTTACCTACAGTTTACTAAATATTCCTTTTTATGGGTACAAATTACTATAATTGACATATTTTATGATTACTGCTAGATTATGTATGATAGTGAAATTTCTACATTTTTTTGCATTTACTATAGAAACATAGTAAAACAGTACACTTCAGATACCGCACATAGGTGGTTTCTCGGACATAAAATAAAATTTATGTATAGTCAATTTTACTTACAGTTTACTAAACTTATATTACAAATATGTTGTTAACAGCGATAGTTTTCCACAAATAGGGAAATTTAAAATAGAGAAAATGACAGTTTAAAAAGCAACACTTGAAAGTGATTGAACAAAACTCCTATAAGATATAAAAAGTAGCATCAATGAATTGAGCCAAAATTTTTATTTGAAATCACTAATCCGTTGCTCGATCTTGTTTGCAAGCATGTCTTTTTTCCAAGTAATGTCGCTCTAAATCTAAAATTGTTTTCGCATGTCTTTTTTCCAATTAATGTCGCTCTAAATCTAAAATTGTTTTCCCATGTCTTTTTTCCAATCAATGTCGCTCTAAAGCTAAAATTGTGTTCGCATGTCTTTTTTTCCAATCAATGTCGCTCTAAATCAAAAATTGTTTTCGCATGTCTTTTTTCCAATCAATGTTGCTCTGAATCTAAAATTGTTTTCGCATGTCTTTTTTCCAATCAATGTCGCTCTAAATCTAAAATTGTTTTCGCATGTCTTTTTTCCAATCAATGTCGTTCTAAATCTAAAATTGTTTTCGCATGTCTTTTTTCCAAGTAATGTCGCTCTAAATCTAAAATTGTTTTCGCATGTCTTTTTTCCAATTAATGTCGCTCTAAATCTAAAATTGTTTTCCCATGTCTTTTTTCCAATCAATGTCGCTCTAAAGCTAAAATTGTGTTCGCATGTCTTTTTTTCCAATCAATGTCGCTCTAAATCAAAAATTGTTTTCGCATGTCTTTTTTCCAATCAATGTTGCTCTAAATCTAAAATTGTTTTCGCATGTCTTTTTTCCAATCAATGTCGCTCTAAATCTAAAATTGTTTTCGCATGTCTTTTTTCCAATCAATGTCGCTCTAACTGTAAAATTGTTTTCGCATGTCTTTTTTCCAATCAATATCGCTCTAAATCTAAAATTGTTTTCGCATGTCTTTTTTCCAATCAATGTCGCTCTAAATCTAAAATTGTTTTCGCATGTCTTTTTTCCAATCAATGTCGCTCTAAATCTAAAATTGTTTTCTCATGTCTTTTTTCCAATCAATGTCGCTCTACATCTAAAAGTATTTTCGCATGTCTTTTTTCCAATCAATGTCGCTCTAAATCTAAAATTGTTTTCGCATGTCTTTTTCCAATCAATGTCGCTCTAAATCTAAAATTGTTTTCGCATGTCTTTTTTCCAATTAATGTCGCTCTAAATCTAAAATTGTTTTCGCATGTCTTTTTTCCAATCAATGTCGCTCTAAATCTAAAATTGTTTTCGCATGTCTTTTTCCAATCAATATCGCTCTAAATCTAAAATTGTTTTCTCATGTCTTTTTTCCAATCAATGTCGCTCTAAATCAAAAATTGTTTTCGCATGTCTTTTTTCCAATCAATGTCGCTCTAAATCTAAAATTGTTTTCTCATGTCTTTTTTCCAATCAATGTCGCTCTAAATCTAAAATTGTTTTCGCATGTCTTTTTTTCCAATTAATGTCGCTCTAAATCTAAAATTGTTTTCGCCTGTCTTTTTTTCCAATCAAAGTCGCTCTAAATCTAAAATTGTTCTCGCATGTCTTTTTTCCAATCAATGTCGCTCTAAATTTAAAATTGTTTTCGCATGTGTTTTTACAATCAATGTCGCTCTAAATCTAAAATTGTTTTCGCATGTCTTTTTTCCAATCAATGTCGTTCTAAATCTAAAATTGTTTTCGCATGTCTTTTTTCCAATCAATATCGCTCTAAATCTAAAATTGTTTTCGCATGTCTTTTTTCCAATAGATTAGGAAGAACGGTTTTTTTATCGCGTAAATGAAATTTTAATTTTGCTGTGGTAAATATTTGTCGAATATAACCGCTTTCGATTTATTTAGATATCATAAAAGTTCTATTGGAGAGACTGAAAAGATTCATGAGAGATCATACATTGTACCGGGCGATATCCGAACCCGGGCCTTAACCTTGCAAGACTATCAGTCTCAGATCAACTAGATTCAACTCTCGTTGCACTAGGCTACTTACACTAGCGCGGGTTTACATCACTGCCCTACGAAGTCGCATAGCGAAGGGTGCACAATTGCAGTTGTATTAAGAAACCTTGCGTAGGGGTCTAAATATGGTCGGCAGGAATGAAAGATTTTGTCGTTGTACACAAAAACATGAAGTACAACAAACATGACGGTATAGTGCTGCATGAGCCCGGCGGCATATACCTACGACAGAGGCAAAAGGGCTTGCTTATATAAGCAAGATTATGTAAATCAGCTATTGTCCGACTGGTTTTAGTTTCTTTGATTCCACGTTCCCCGAAATGAGTAGCAATAGTCGAAATGACGTGGCGTCGAGAGTTAATTGGAAAAAAAGACATGCGAAAACAATTTTAGATTTAGAGCGACATTGATTGGAAAAAAGACATGAGAAAACAATTTTATCTCTAGAGCGACATTGATTGGAAAAAAGACATGCGAAAACAATTTTTGATTTAGAGCGACATTGATTGGAAAAAAGACATGAGAAAACAATTTTAGATTTAGAGCGACATTGATTGGAAAAAGACATGGGAAAACAATTTTAGATTTAGAGCGACATTGATTGGAAAAAAGACATGCGAAAACAATTTTAGATTTAGAGCGACATTAATTGGAAAAAAAGACATGCGAAAACAATTTTAGATTTAGAGCGACATTGATTGGAAAAAAGAGCATGCGAAAACAATTTTAGAGTGGAAAAAAAGACATGTTAGAGCAACATTGATTGGAAAAAAGACATGCGAGAACAATTTTTGATTTAGAGCAACATTGATTGAAAAAACACAAGTAAAAAAAATGCGAAAACAATTTTTGATTTAGAGCAACATTAATTGGAAAAAAGAACATGCGAACACAATTTTTAGCTTTAGAGCGACATTGATTGGAAAAAAGACATGGGAAAACAATTTTAGATTTTAGAGCGACATTAGATTGGAAAAAAGACATGCGAAAACAATTTTTAGATTTAGAGCGACATTACTTGGAAAAAAGACATGCTTGCAAACAATCAACCACCGGATTAGTGATTTCAAATAAAAATTTTGGCTCAATTCATTGATGCTACTTTTTATCTTATGGGGTTTTGTTCAATCACTTTCAAGTGTTGCTTTTTAAACTGTCATTTTCTCTATTTTAAATTTCCCTATTTGTGGAAAACTATCGCTGTTAACAACATATTTGTAATATAAGTTTAGTAAACTGTAAGTAAAATTGACTATACATAAATTTTATTTTATGTCCAAACCACCTATGTGCGGTATCTGAAGTGTACTGTTTTACTATGTTTCTATAGTAAATGCAAAAAAATAGAATTTTCATTATCATACATAATCTAGCAGTAATCATAAAATATGTCAATTATAGTAATTTGTACCCGTAAAAAGGAATATTTAGTAAACTGTAGGTAAAATTTTACTATATAAATCTATTTGATGTCTGAGAAACTACCTGTGTTCGGTATCTGAAGCGTACTGTTTTACTATGTTTATATAGTAAACGCATAAAATGTAAAAGTTTTAATTTCATGCATAATCTAGTAATCTTAAAATAGATCAGCTATGCATATCAGAAAACCTACGCCGCGCTCACTATCCTATTTTGTTATTTGGAAAAAAGTAATATCCTACCGAACTCTATTAACTCCAGCAAAAATTTACTGTTTTCTGTTCGCGAACATAAAAATTGTTTTTGAACGAAATTTTATGACTTTTGAATTACCAAGGGTTATGTTCGCGAACATAGTGACAAAATACAGACCCTTTCGTTAATGCCGTCGTATTTACATTGAATTTGTTCTCGAACAGAGACAGGATCCTAAGTGAAAACTGATAATTGTCGTAGAACTGTTATTGGCCGATTGCCAATCACTACTTCTGGAGTAGCAATAAATCGATTTCCATTTCTTACTTGTTTGCTAGCAATGGATGTGGATTCAACATCATGTTTCACAAAATACGATAGTTAGTGGGCGCAAGTTTAGTTTAGTCACGCATTATAGTCCTTATATCCATAAGAAAAGGAATATTTTTGCTGTGATAAATATTGTTTTTCAGTTTCCGAGCGACTTCAAACCCTCGACAATTTTTTCACCAACATTCTTCAGTTCACCAACGGGACTTTCTAGTTGACTGTACCATGAGCTGCACTGTGTCATATCGTCTTCTGATATACCTGAAATGAAAGAAATTACACCGCTGCGTCAACTGTACATTTTACTAAGTCGTAATATTTAATGTTTAACGTACATCTACTTTTTTTAGTAAAATTATTTTCTGAAGGATCCGGATTTTGTGGTCGAGAACATGGCGTTTATTTGAACTGTGTGGTCCAACAACATGGCAGGACTATATTAAAATGTTTAACGTACATCTACTTTTTTTAGTAAAATTACTTTCTGAAGGATCTGGATTTTGTGGTCGAGAACATGGCGTTTATTTGAACTGTGTGGTCCAACAACATGGCAGGACTATATTAAAATGTTTAACGTACATCTACTTTTTTAGTAAAATTACTTTCTGAAGGATCCGGAATTTGTGGTAGAGAACATGGCGTTTATTTGAACTGTGTGGTCCGACAACATGGCAGGACTATATTAAAATGTTTAACGTACATCTACTTTTTTTAGTAAAATTACTTTCTGAAGGATCTGGATTTTGTGGTAGAGAACATGGCGTTTATTTGAACTGTGTGGTCCAACAACATGGCAGGACTGAATTTAAAGTTCAAGAACATAGCGGGGTATGAATTTATTCACCAATAACGTGGCTGGGTCTGAATTTGATGATCAATAACATGCCGTAGTCTCGATTTGGTTGTCAAAAAGCCTAGCTGGGTATTTATTTATTTATACTACCGACAATGCGGGTGAGTTGGAAAACGACCGCGATATACCACGAGATAATTTACAAGGCAAAGATAAAGAGTGTCCATTCGTCAGCAGATTCGAGAATAGCATCAGTCTTGGTTTAACCAAGACTTCATTAGAGAAGAGTATGACATTTGTCTGCACACTAATGTTAATCAGTGTTTGATGACCTATGCGGTTTCGGCCTGACCCCGACCCACCCCCAATTTTTGGGGTTCCGTTATATCCGGTAGGTGCTTATAAAAGACCGACAACCCGCGCGTCATCAAACACAGCCTCACGTTTACAGTGCAGGGAAGTGTCATACTTTTCTTTAACGCACTCTTGTTTTAACTAATCAGGATAATATAACTGTGTCTTGCCCTGACGCAATTTCTATTCGCTAATTGAATTCGAGTGGAACGAGAATTTTTCAATTTTGGCTCTGGAGGGGTGTTGAGGAGGTCCTGTCTGTGTGTGTCTGTGTGTCTGTGGTACCTGGATCTCGATAACGGTTGGGCGGACTTTGATGCAAGATAGCTCGTTCGAAAAGCAATGGTCGATTTAAGTATAGTGACGGAGCCCGATTTTTTAATTTTTTCTCGTGGGAAAAGTTATGGGGCAAAATGACATAATTTTGGCCCATTTTTTTCGGCACCCCCTCCAGTTTTTGCGACTTTTCTCAATAAGTAAAGTATCTGCAAACTAATAGGCCTATTCCATGTAGCAGGGCTTTCCAATGATATATAACAAGTTTTTCAACTACTTCCCAATCTGGAGTCTATAAGCTTATAGTTGGCGCCAAATTTCATATTTGGTGAAAAGTCGTGGGAAATGCACCTAAAAGTGTGTTTTTTCTTGCTTTTAGTGTCTTATATGGGGTTTTCCTTGCCAACAAGCTCATTTCGAGTGTCAAAAATATGGTGTTTTGCGTGGCAAATATTTTTCACACTTCTGCTTCATCTTGGTATGAAAAATGAGATTTTTCTCAAGTGTCGGTTTGAATTCTTTAACGTTTTTTCACGGTCAATTTAGGGTTTTATTGAATTATCAAATTGTTAGTTGATTGTTTTTGTACTCGTTGTACGATGTTTTGTCTACTGCATACGTTGGCTATCAAAAGGGGCGGGCGTAACTATGACACATCACTCACGGTTTACATAATGCTGCACCTGCGTACTGTGTTTAGGCTTTGTTTGTGTGTGCTTTCTACAACAGACTTAGGGGATTGTTCTTACCACTCAAATTCTGGCTTCAAGCGAGCTTCACTAGTAATATTTTGCATGTACGTTTCTTTTGCGTGCTAGTAAGTGATATGACAGCCAGGCGTATTGAATGGGCTGTTGGTAAACAAAAGTTAGCAAAAACATTATTTGTACGTCAGAGACAAGTAATTTCTGCCTACATTGGTACTTCTGCAGTAAGTAAAGATGGGTTTTGTGCGGCCATTGATTGGAAAATTTACGTTGAACTAACCTATTCTAGTAGCTTCTTCTGCCATCGCCGTTTTTCGAGCTTCTTCGTCGTCGATGTTACTAAAAAGCCCAATTTCGCGAACCAAATTGAAGCACTTCTCGATTTGGTCGAGCGATAAAGACAACTTGTTTTCTAATTCTTTTATGCTAAAAATAATAAATACAAATATTATTTGTTAATTTGAGAAATAACCGTTTCCTCTGAAATTTTTCGAGAAATGAATTTCAATCAGTTCACTGCGCTAGTCCTGCTCTTTTGCCTTTTTGCTTTGCTTTATCTTAAACCTCGGTACCTACTTCGATTTTGTGAACAGACGAATTAGCATCATTTGTGTATGTATATACAGGTGCTATTATGTTCATACATGCTGATAGGGCATGTGAGTTTACGCCTGAGCCATCGGAACCACTCCCTCTTGGAGCAGAGCGCCAACTTCCTGGCAGGTGACCTGACCCAGCCACAGTGGCTGAAGACGCAAGTAATCACAAATAGGCACAAAATAGGTAACATTTTAAGAAAAAATAGTGATAATTAGTGAAAATTGTAAAAAAATAAGCAAAATTGGGGAACATTATAAACTTTTAAAAATGTTGTCATTTGCCCTCACACCCCGCTTCCCCTTGCCCCGCCGGCAGGCTGACCCCAGCTGGGACGCTAAAGGCCGCCCACCCTCGAAAACCAGCTGCCCCCCCCGGAACCTCAGCTCGAGCATCTATTCATTTGTTGAAAGTATTTAATTGATAGAATGTAACCAAGAATGGTAATTCTCATGTACAACTGAAACAGATGTAGCATTCAATATTGACAAAAGCAAGCCATATGGCCGTTCTCAACGCTCTACGTTCTATATTTTAACCCTCTGATGTACAACTGAAACAGATGTAGCATTCAATATTGACAAAAGCAAGCCATATGGCCGTTCTCAACGCTCTACGTTCTATATTTTAACCCTCTGATGTACAACTGAAACAGATGTAGCATTCAATATTGATAAAAACAAGCCATATGGCCGTTCTCAACGCTCTACGTTCTATATTTTAACCCTCTGATGTACAACTGAAACAGATGTAGCATTCAATATTGACAAAAGCAGGCCATATGGCCGTTCTCAACGCTCTACGTTCTATATTTTAACCCTCTGATGTACAACTGAAACAGATGTAGCATTCAATATTGACAAAAGCAAGCCATATGGCCGTTCTCAACGCTCTACGTTCTATATTTTAACCCTCTGATGTACAACTGAAACAGATGTAGCATTCAATATTGACAAAAGCAAGCCATATGGCCGTTCTCAACGCTCTACCTTCTATATTTTAACCCTCTGATGTACAACTGAAACAGATGTAGCATTCAATATTGACAAAAGCAAGCCATATGGCCGTTCTCAACGCTCTACGTTTTATATTTTAACCCATAATGCAATATTTTCGCACCTGACAGGCGGTCTTTCTTTATAATAATTGTGTCAAGCTGAGATTCAAAAATTGATGTGACCTGCCATCCATCCTATTTTGTAATAATCCAACTACCAGTCCGAAAAGTATTATGAAAATTATTATTTTTCATTTTTATCGGTTTTTCGTCGGACGAAACCAAAACCATGTATCAAAACACTTTGTGTTCCAAATTATCTATGTCGATTTTTGATTTGTGAAACAACGGTTCTCTAATAACGGGCGCATTGTGTTAGGAAAAAGAACGAATTGGTTCGCGAACAAATTTAATATATAACAGTGACGCTTTAACGAAATTGATTCTGCAGTATGCGTCTTCTCTTGTTCGCGTAAAAAAACTTCTTTAGTTCAAATTCAATAAGTTTTTGTCAGCAAAAAATCAAGTAATTTTCATTTAAATCGGGAACATAAAATAACTAGATTTCTTTCAACTAGACTAGTGTATTTGCGACTACGTTTTGTGCCAGCTAAGTCACGTTTGACCGTAAAGCGTTCCGTAACAATATTTATGGTAAATGGCTCAATTGAAAGTTTGGTAGGGATCATGTTAAGTTCATTCGTGCATAAGCTATATGCAGAGTTGCGTATTCTAAATCTAAATCCTTTAACCCAAGTTTGAGTTACGATCGTTATATAACATTTGACTAGCCTAAAATTAAATCTGTTAAGTGGTCTAAACATATAACATGCACCCTTACGCTTCATTTAGTTCATAATTTGAATGCTTTCTATATCCGAAGTAAGTGATCCGTAGTAATAGCATGAATCGTTTTGCAGACAAAGTAAAGTTGAATGATACATTTACAAGACTTTAGAAGAAAATGTGGGCAGGAATATCCATCTTCTATTTTAAACGCCCAACAGTTTAAATTTCTCTTTTGCTTTAACCATTTAAGAAACGAATTTCTATTGGTCGGGTTGTTTAATGACCACCGCTTACTTCCTACTCTATCATCATCAATATGAAATAAATTATAATGTTTTCTAGCCACATAACAGCCTGTAGCTCTGCTTGTTTAATGACCACTGTGCATACTTCCTACGCTATCTTCATCAATATCAAATGTATTAAAGTTTTTTCTAACCACATAACATCCTGCTGGTCTGCTCGTTTAATGACCACCGCATACTTCCTACACTATCTTCATCAATATCAAATGTATTAAAGTTTTTTCTAACCACATAACATCCTGCTGGTCTGCTCGTTTAATGACCACCGCATACTTCCTACACTATCTTCATCAATATGAAATAAATTATAGTGTTTTCTAGGCACGTAACAGCCTGTAGCACTGCTCGTTTAATGACCACTGTGCATACTTCCTACGGTATCTTCATCAATATCAAATGTATTAAAGTTTTTTCTAGCTATATAACATTCTGCGGGTCTGCTCGTTTAATGACCACCGCATACTTCCTACACTATGTTCATCAATATCAAATGTATTAAAGTTTTTTTCTAACCACATAACATCCTGCTGGTCTGTCGTTTAATGACCACCGCTTACTTCCTACTCTATCATCATCCATATGAAATAAATTATAGTGTTTTCTAGGCACGTAACAGCCTGTAGCACTGCTCGTTTAATGACCACTGTGCATACTTCCTACGGTATCTTCATCAATATCAAATGTATTAAAGTTTTTTCTAACTATATAACATTCTGCTGGTCTGCTCGTTTAATGACCACCGCATACTTCCTACACTATGTTCATCAATATCAAATGTATTAAAGTTTTTTTCTAACCACATAACATCCTGCTGGTCTGTCGTTTAATGACCACCGCTTACTTCCTACTCTATCATCATCAATATGAAATAAATTATGGTGTTTTCTAGCCACGTAACAGCCTGTAGCACTGCTCGTTTAATGACCACTGTGCATACTTCCTACGGTATCTTCATCAATATCAAATGTATTAAAGTTTTTTCTAGCTATATAACATTCTGCTGGTCTGCTCGTTTAATGACCACCGCATACTTCCTACTCTATCATCATCAATATGAAATAAATTATAGTGTTTTCTAGCCACGTAACAGCCTGTAGCTCTGCTCGTTTAATGACCACTGTGCATAGTTCTTACGCTATCTTTATCAATATCAAATGTATTAAAGTTTTTTGTGACCATATAATATATCATTGCGATAAGATGCGGGCGAGAGGGCCAAATTATGTCGCGCGTCCAACTCAACTAGTTCGAGTGAACTATGGTACATTTTTATAGCTTAGCTAGTCTTAATGTGACAAACAGATAGCTTAGCTAGGCTCTGCGTGACAAACGGAGCGTCCGGCTGAATTGTCAATTGAGAAATTTTATTTAGTATTGTGCTTATTGTAATAGCATTTTGTTCTGTAGTATTTTCACATTAATTCTTAGTTATATATTTGTTTTAATATATGCAATTAATGTTTTAAGCCGTATGCCACTTTTGGGGCATTATTTAGATACGTATAATAAAACGTAATGTTCGCGGACTAAATAGTCTCTGGCTTAAGTTATAGGGCTCAGCTGAACGCCTCGTGACAAAAGCATAGTTCGGTTCGACGGTCGATGACAAATGCATAGCCTAGCTAGTCTATTCAAAATTTTAATAGTGGAGCTGGACTGTATGAGTGACATAGTAGCTAGCCCATTTGAACGCGTGACACAATTAGGACCATGCCCACGCGTCTTATTGTAAATGATACATAACATTCTGATGGTCTGCTCGTTTAATGACCACCGCATACTTTTTACGATCTTTATCAATATCAAATGAATTAAAGTTTTTTTCTAACAATATAACATTCTGCTGGTCTGCTCGTTTAGTGGCCACTGCATACTTCCTACTCTATCATCATCAATATGAAATGTATGAAAGTTTTTAGTCATTTTAAAACGTCAACGCTTTGGTTAAATGGATCTGATAAGCTAGGAGTCACAATTTCCATGACCTCTTATGCACCAAAAATTAAAGGAAAGTGTATTGGAAAGGGTACCTGGTTTGGTAGCGTCGTTGTTCACACACAAATTAAATAATTCTTAATCAATCCGACAATAATTAGCAGCGATGTTCATTCGTAATAAAATTCAGCAACAATCTTAACAAGTCCTGTACTAATATAATTTGAACTTCCTTTACCATATACCAACCTAAATTCGAGCATAAAAATATCTAAAAATAACCATATAGATTTTGTCATAAAGTTCCAATAAGAGACAATAATATCCGTTATGTAATTGCATTTGCTGTCTCTACAATATCTATCCATATATTTGTAATTTAATAAAATTATAACGCTTTTAATAATGCATAAAGGTGCGACAGGGGTTTCATCAAATGATAATTTTTTAAATGACCTTTGAACAGGGTTTGTGTATGATGTACACTAAAATCTTTGTAAACATGAACCCACTGGAAACCTTAACACGTCTTAGACCATACAACCCATCGAAAACAACTGAAAACGAACGAAGTATACATGATAATGTCTAGATAACCAAACCATGGAATCCAGCGTGCCGAAATACCTATATATAGAACATTCTTCATAATCCTTTAACGCAATGCATAACCAAGATGCTGAAGACAAACTATATTCTGGCAATCGGGTTAATTAAACATAATCCGATTGAAACCATATAAAAAGGTACAAAATATTTTTTGATTTAAATGTAGAATAACCCAACAAGGGTATTCAGCGTATAGGCTATTCTTGATGCCCTGCTAGCAATACATAAAACCAAACAAATGAAAAATGACTACATATTCGAAGTAGGGCTCGCAATCATAAAGCCTTTGAAACACAAAGTATTATAGTTTTCTTGATGGTACGGTGATCTCCATTTTTTATACGAACCATTATACGACAGAAATGGGTTGCAAAACACTGGTATCCGTATGGTCATATATGGCAAAAAACCCTTAAAACAATTTTTGCCATTTTGACCCGAACTTGGGGTCGGAGCAGTTCGTGTGCACTAAAGGGCACATTCTCATAAGTAGAGGGCTCGCAACCATAAAGCCTTTGAAACACAAAGTATTATAGTTCTCGATGGTACGGTGATCTTCATTTTTTATCGACGCCTGAGTCGTCAGATATGGGCTGCAAAACACTGGTAGCCGTATGGTCAGATTTGGCAAACAACCCTCAAAACATGTTTTGCCATTTTGACCCGAACTTGGGGTCGGAGCAGTTCGTGTTCAACTAAAGGGCACATTCTCATCACGTTTTTTCGCCGCACTATTTTCTGTACGGTCTGGGTGACATCGTTAGATGTTCCTAAGTTCCAAACAGCGGTGTCATTATAATATAACGTGACCGCAGCAGAAAATATTTTAAAATAAAGTCATAAAAAATTAACTAAACGAATAGATGGAAACTGTAATATTACTCAACAATCGGTTCAAATTGGATCGATTCTAGCTTTCTACGGAGGTCGTCGCCAAATTGACCCATTGAGTCTTTGGCTTCGGCAAACTTATCGTACCAAACTTTGCACTCTTCAACATCATCGTCTGACATGCCTAAAATTCAGACAACAAAGGCTACATATCTATTTGTGATTAAAAAAGTTCATCAGTCGTATGTTAGGGGCGGATTACGCTACTCCGCCGTGGCGCCCCAAGCGCTACACTCCACCTCAGGCGAACGGCTGACCCCGCCAACCACCGAGCCCCCAGATCTTTCGAGACCTCGGAGCATGTATGAACAAGGATATCTAGTGCCATAGCTATGTGAACTTTTGGCTGTAGCAAACTAGATACTATTTGATGTTTTGTTAACGATATCCCCGCTATTTGGAAGAATTGTACAACAATAGCAAATAGGATGCTAAACAAAGAAAGCTGACTCTCTGTATAAAAATATCATCGGGTAAATTCATAGATTACATCAACCAAAGTAAATTCCCACGAATTCAGAGTTGGTTTATTGGAAGGGACGCATAGATAATTCTATTGGCTTGTTTCATAGTATAACCACTGTAGCATTTGGCCTCGCCTACAGCAACTTTATAAAGATACTTCTGCAGATCGGATATCGAAGGTGGAATTAGAAATTTTGAAAATTTCATTTTTTGTTGCACCACTAGTGACTTCGTTGCCGACTCAGGTGTGGAAGTCGTATGAATTTATTTTAAAAATTGAAAATTTCGAATTTTGAAGGGATGGGTTCCCCAATTGAGGCTCGTGTTTCGAGCATAGTAGCGACTGGGAAAAATTTTTCTGGAATAGATGGCTCAGGTACGTTGGAAAATATAAATTGGATGGGTTCCCAATTAATGACTCGTGTTTCTAATTTGAGCCAACTAGTCATCCGAGAAAGAGGTTTATATTTACTTAGAAAACATACGTCACCGCAATGCTGCCTCGATCCAAGGTTATCACCTGGCTTAAGCCATATTCTAGATTCATCCGTTGCTGAAGCTCCCAAATCGCCTTCATTTTTCTCTCCAAAAGATAGCGCAGATAACAATTTTTTCAACTCCACGTAAATTGGAGAACCTAGGTAGATTTCTGAACTTCAAAGAATTATTGAGGCTTTTTCTTTTACTCCTTAGAACCTCCAGCCTGCATCTCATTCATCATCCCTCTTTCCGATCGAGATTAAATATTTCCATTTTCTATAACCGGCATTGCGCACAAGTATTTTTCCATTTACTAGTTTTTGTGTAGAAAATGGTTATTTGATGTTTTTCTGTATAGTGAGAATCAATGGCACACAATCTTGATCAAGAAGAAAACACTTCGCGGTTTGGTCGGAAAACATGCTCATCAAATAAACACATTTCTTTCTTTTTTACTTTGAACCAAGATATATCCAGTCAACGTGTTACTCCTGGTTTTCAGATCATAAAAGACCTCATTTGATTGTTTAGAACGACACATCTCCGGCCAAAGTGTTACTCCATTGCTCCCGTTTTGGAATTGACAATCCCTTCTTTTTTTTGTTACAACGACATATCTCCATCCAGCCAACGTGTTACTCTGTTGCTCAGGTTTTCGGATCGAAAGTCCTTCTTTGTTTATTTAGAACGACATGTCTCCAGTCAAAGTGTTACACCGTTGCTGAGATTCTCAGACTAAAAAACTTTCTTTGATTGTTTGAAACTACATATCTCCTACCAACGTGTTTACGCTATTGCTCCGGTTTTCGGACTGAAGACATTTCTTGTTTATTCCAATGATATACCAGCCAACTTCTTACAACCATTGCTCCGGTTTCCGGACTAATCAGTGTTGCTTTACGGTAAAGTCTTATGTATCATTTCAGACATATCTCCTTTGAGATAATTGTTTTGTTTTGTGGTATCAGTCTTTTATAATTTCATATAGCTCAATGAGATGTTAGCGATATTTTGCGCGGCGCTTACCCAGCTGTTTCTTGACTTCTTCAAGCTGATCCGTCTTCTTGTCTTCATCCATCGTATTACGTCCGTCTACTTGACGAATCCATCGGAAACATTTTTCCACTTGATCAAACGAAAATCCGTCGTATTTAGTGTCCGAACTGAAAATATCATATATATTTTAACAATTAGTGTTCTATGCACAGTTTGAATTCAATGTTTTCGAAATCGAAAATCCAGCTTATATCCACAATGGTTCGATCTGCAGTAAACTAACTAAAAATTAAAAGTAATTCACTTACACGAAAACTTCCAAGCAACAGTTGAATTTGAATCAAAACTGAATCAACACATGAAACCGAATTTCCCAGCAAGCTTTCACAACTATTCGGTCATAAAAAGACTGAATTACGCATTTATACCGGTATGTTCTATTCATCAGACTAAACCTAGACAATGCCCTTTCATAGGTGATGAATAGTAATATTGTTAATAAATTAATCAAAATAAGATTAATTATATTTTGAACCATACTCCAAACTTGGTTTCAATATATATATACCGAATCGCTGTCTAATTTAATCCATAAAACATAAATCAGAAGATCAATATTTTTCGGACAAAAACCCAAAGACCCATTAAATTTTAGTGAACCCTACAGGTAACATAGCTTTTTATATTGTAAAAATAATTTTGTACGAATAACCAGCATAAATATAACGTTTTTTCTACCACTTAAGTATTAACCGGAAAAATATTTAAACAGTTTTACACGATCATCTGAGGCATAGTTAAGAAGTCTGGGCTACTTCCAATTATCGTTTTACACATAAGTACACCGAAGAAAAACATTAATGTTTTCCAAAATCCTCGATACTTTTGAAACTAAAACATTTTTGTAGCTCAGGACCAGAAGAGATTACCAGGTAGGAAAATTGCTGGAGTCAATTGATAAAGCTTAAGCCTTAGCCATAAGCTTAAACCGAAACCTTAAATTATGTATATTAGCGCTGACGGCGGTTACAAACGCAGTGAACCACAAGTTTTCCTTTATCGGCGTTACCCATCACACCGCCGTCAGAATTCGCGAAATGTGTGATGATGAAAAAGTCTACATTGTAGTATAATAAGTTATTTTTAAGCACAGAAAACTTTAATAAACTGGCACCAGAAAAATATTTCACAACATTTCGCCCAAAACCTAATCTTTATGGGTGTACTGGAAATGCTACGTCGTTTTCGATTACTAAGCATAAGCGTTAGTCTTGATCTAAGCTTCGCAAGTCATATAAAACTTCGGTACTAATCCTAATCATAGTCAGGGGACGGCACCACCGGACCTCCCTCACTAATCTTATTAGGTAGGCAAAACTTTAATATACTGACATCAGAAAAATATTTTACCTCATCTCGGCCAAAATGTAACCCGTTCGGTGTACTCGAAATGCGTGCTAACCCGTTGTCGGTATACACAGCTTCAGCGTTATGCTTGAGTCGCAAGTGATATAAGCCTCAGGAACCAATCCTAATGCTAGTCAGGGGCCGCGCCACCGAACCTCCCTCACTTATCTTCATTTGTGCTTTTCCCAACGTAGGACTTCTAAAGGTTACATAAACCAAAATCTTGGTTGACCATGTATAGTTTCTAGATAATTGCAGCAATATTACGAATTACAAAATTTTATCATATCAAATAACTCTGTAATATATGCACATTTTAATCAAACGCAACCACTTTTCATTATACAATTATTTACCTTCCTTCGGCATCCGTAACCACGGCTACCTGAAACAAATAAGTACAGTTATCGACCCTACCGTTCATGAATATTATATTATATACAATCCATCACTTGTAGCAATTCTAATTTCAAAAATATAATGACCATTGTGATTTAAAAAAAAGTTACGCTCCCGTTTCACCGTCATTGACAATATTTTCCACCATTTATAATATTAACCAACGCATATGTCTACGTTTTAAACGACTTAATGGTATCCAAATGAAAGATCTAACTGGTCATATTGCCAAAGATTGTTCAAAAGAAACGCTAAGTGAGGAATTTCGATGGCTTGCGGTATATTAAGAACTCATCTTGTTAACAAATATATTCCCCGACGGTTTTAGCTTGTCTCGGCTATAACCAAAAATCAAAGCAATTATACCTATTCTCTATGAAATTGTTGTGTCCACTACTGAGCTGCTATTAAAAGTAAGACATTTTCGTTTTTACTACACAAAGATTAAAGGGCGAGCTTATAATGAATTGTGTTTTTACACAAAGTACAAATTAGTACTCTGACACAAAGAAAAAATATGAATGACAGTTGTTATTGTGGTTGCGCGTTTAAAGATATAAAAGAACTTGTTTTGCTTTTTACTCACCAGTCCTACTAAGAATGAGACGGCTATCACATATCGGCATTTCATGATTCCTTAAAATTCTTCAAAAAACAACGTTTTACGAATAAAACAAAATACTGAATCAAAACAACTAAAAATATACTTTAACCTACTAAAATTTATTTTATGTATAGTACATATTTTATATAAATAAGCGATCCAAACTAAGAGACCAAATTGGTCTATAACCTGCGTTTGTAAACCGAACAGCCCTGCCCAGGGTATTTGCAACTCTCAGTTTTTTTCAGTTACCAGTACAGTAGGAGGCCAACTTGGCCTCTAAGCTGCGCGTGAAAACCGAACTGCCCATACCTGTCGACGAGTATTCCCCACTGTGAAATTTACAGCTAGCAGTCACTAAGGTGCCAAATTGGCCTGTACACTATGTTTGTAAACAGAACGGTCCTTGCCTGAAGCGTAGTATGTGCCACTGTCAGTTTTTCAGTTACCGGTACACTAAGCAACCAAATTGGTCTGTTACCTGCGTTTGTAAACCGAACGTCCTTGCCTGGAGCCAAGAGTATGGTACTATCAGTTTTTCGGATACAACAGGACTAAAAGATGACAAATTGGCCTCTAAGCTGCGCGTGAAAACCGAACTGCCCATACCTGGCGACTAGTATTCCCCACTGTGAAATTTACAGCTAGCAGTCACTAAGGTGCCAAATTGGCCTGTACACTATGTTTGTAAACAGAACGGTCCTTGCCTGAAGCGTAGTATGTGCCACTGTCAGTTTTTCAGTTACCGGTACACTAAGAGACCAAATTGGTCTGTTACCTGCGTTTGTAAACCGAACGCCCTTGCCTGGAGCCAAGAGTATGGTACTATCAGTTTTTTGGATACAACAGGACTAAAAGATGACAAATTGGCCTGTAAGCTGCGTTTGAAAACCGAACGGCCCATGCCTGGCGTCTAGTATTTGCCACTGTCAAGTTTACAGTTAGTGGTTCACTAAGATGCCGATTTGTCCTGTAAGCTGTGTTTGTAAACCAAACGGCCCTTGCATGGTGCCTGGTATTTGCCACTGTCAGTTTTTCATTTGCCAGTGCACTAACAGGCTAAATTGGCTTGTAATCTACGTTGTAAAGCAAACGGCCCTTGCATAAGCGCCTAGTATTTGCCACTGTCAGTTTTTCAGTTTACCACAAAACTAAGAGGACAAATTGACTTGTAAGCTGCGTTTGTAAACTGAACGACCCATGCCTGGCGCCTAGTATTTGCCACTGTCAGTTTTTCAGTTTACCACAAAACTAAGAGGACAAATTGACTTGTAAGCTGCGTTTGTAAACTGAACGACCCATGCCTGGCGCCTAGTATTTGCCACTGTCAGTTTTTCAGTTTACCACAAAACTAAGAGGACAAATTCACATGTAAGCTGCGTTTGTAAACTGAACGACCCATGCCTTGTGCCTAGTATTTGCCACTGTCAGTTTTTCAGTTACCTGCGCACTCAGAGGCTCACATTAATGTCAATACAAAAAATAAAAAAATTCACAAAATGCTAATTTGAAATAAACATCCAATTCGTATCTTAATGTGGTGCATAAGCGGGAATTAAACAGCCAAAAGGACGTTATTTTATAATTATTTCTAATCCAGGATACAATTTAAGGTGTATATAACTGCAGACTTGAGCCGGATATCCTAAGGTAGCCTATATTTAAGTCTTTTAACTCAGTGATTTATTTTTAGTTTTAGATATATCCTTAGCTTTTCACACGAAACCTTCACAAAGCTGAACGCCTCGACAAAATTCGGAATTTACATTTGTTGTAATAGTTACAAAAATCGAACAATGAAAGCAACGAATGCCTTTTTTCTTTGTAATTTATTACATTATTTACAATGTTAGCTGATATTTTAATGAATATATTGGATTGCTCGATTAGAATAATATAAAATTGTGTATAAATTATTTTAAAGCATTTAGATCAACAACTGTATTTCGACGGGCTATCATCCATTCACAACGGTACCCCCACCAAAAAGCTCAGTTACCCACCTGGCGTCGCCACAGGTGCTAAATCCATAGCCCCCGGATGCGCCGCGACCTCTTCCCTGCCTATGGGATGACACTCTCGCCCCCGTGGTGCGGAGACCGACACCCCTCCGGGCATCCGGGCTGCCACCGCTGGGGCATTGGAGCCCGAGCATGTATGTATCATGTTATAGCGCTGTTTATGCTTACCCGTTGTAGCTAATTTCCATCACCATTAATAATTTCTGAAGTTTGCCGTAAAATGTAGGCCTCGTAAAAACCCAACATAAAATATTTTAAACAGCGAAATTCAAAACAATTTTAGATTTCCGTACATAAATTTTGAGCACTCCCCCTCCCACCCTCTTGTAGTCGACGCGTCTCGACAATTGTATTTTATCAATTGAAAGGATATACAGAATTCAGAACACTGTATTAACAACTATAAAGGCATTTAGCGCAATTTTAATGTACTTTCCAATGCTGCTCCAACCATTTAGTTCACCGCCGCCAAATGCGTAGCATTTAACGACGTAGTGGAACTTTTGCATGAGTAAACTTAAGCTGCGCCCCTTACCATCTACTTTTGACAAAATCGATTGCCATTCAGTTATTCACTGAACACAAATTTCATTTTTGCGTTAAAGAACAGAAATTAGACCGTTTCATACTCCATACATTATAATTTGAAAATGTTCGCGAACACATTGGTGTTAAATTACAGGGGTCGAATTGCATTCGCTAATGGCGTTATGGAAAGAAAAATGTTGAAATTGGATACGGCTATTGAAATCCGTGTTGTGTTGGCTAAAACAACGTTTTGTATATGGTGTCAAAAAAGGATGGTTGGGGGCGCATCTTAAGTATACTCTTGCATTTGTCCGTAATTTAGCATTGCAGAACTGCCGTTATTTTCGTATGCGATTTGATACAGCTATAAGGTAGAGATGGAAAAACTGGATTTCCCATTATAATCACTTTCCCTAAAAGAGATAACCCGAGAGGATGACGTAAAATACCGATTATTCTTTAGTCTACAAACCTACAATTAATTAGAGTTCTTTTGTAAGTAGTAAGTAGTAATTAGGTGATGACATAGCTTATTGATGTGGCGTCACCAATGTAATATATCCGATCACCAGAGTTTGCGTTCAGTGCAACATAATCCGTCGGAATAAGGATTTTCTACTTTCGATATCGTCAAAATATTAGGTAGTCGGTAATGCAGTTGCTTTTTATAGTTTTGATCTCGGCTTTTGACCACATCTGAATCCAGTCTGCTAAGTTTTTCTATGTATATTTGAGCGATTGCTATTAAACGTGCAAAGGTTGGATCAATTGCAGTGCTTGTTTCCGAATTTTCCAAGGAAATCACGGTATGTTCTGTTTTCACAGCTTCACATTGTTCCCTCGTATGATCTGATTTAAGGGCGTGACTTTGTGAATTTCTGCAATTCCAAGGAAATAACAGTATGTTCTGTTTTCCCGACTGCTCGACATTGATGCATTGTATGAGCCAATTCAAGGGCATGACGTGCTGAAATCGGAGCCACAACGATTTGGATGATTGAAATGACACAGCAAATTTGACAACACGATGATGGATACATGGTTACGGAAATTCTTCATATATATTACGCCCAATGGTTCAATCACCGCTAATGTTGTATCGCATAATAAGTACTATATTCCTTAACATTTAATACTAAATTTTCTTTGAAACCATACCATGGCATGTATTCATTCATATTAAAGACACAGAATATCCTATATATTCAATACAAGTTTCCACAGATATATACCATATATTTTCTCGATATTAACCCTTTCATGTCGAAACTTTGTTAATGGCAGCGATTCACAAAAGGACGCGTTGCGTTGACTGAGCACATCAAGTGGCGTATGTTTGCACGAGTGTTGTTGTTCGCCCCGTGCTTTGCAGGGTTTCTTAGAAACCAAGCATGAGCTCCCATAGATAGATCATTGATTTACGAACCGCCCCCCCCCGGTTCATAACTACTACTGATTTGGCACTCGATGTCAACTTGGAGGGGAAAACTATAGTCTGTCCAGCTTAAAGAGATACCTAAATTTTAAAAGCAAAACAGTATTGCTATTAATATATAGTTATGAAAATGATACAAAATACTTCTCTTCTTTATCTGATAGACTGCAACTCCAACATATATTCACGGCGTTTGTACCGTTGACAATTTTATTTAGTGCGAAACCTTGGCGCTCTGCTCTATAGTCTAGGTCAACACCCATGTACATTCCATATCGATATCATTTAGTGACATCTACCAAGGACATGACTACTGTGGGAAGAAGTGCATGCACGGACTGTACACAGTAATCTATTGCAGCGCCAAGGAAGCGAGAAAAGCTGTAGCTTTAATTTATTATATACAAAGCATCTTCAATCCCAAACATATATATTGTTGTGGCAATCATATTAGTTTCTATTCTGAGCAGCAGGACAACCGTCTTGTTTATTGCTGTATCAAAAGCCAAATAATTATAATTGTAACACAGGTTATATAGTTAAAGCCGTGCATAAAAATGACTTAACGCACGTTTAGCTAAATTAGCTGTATTACAAGTCAGTTGTAGCACAGCCGGGCGTGCGTCAAATGATTTGTACGCACGGTTGTGTTGTTTAACTCGTTCAAACTCGTGCTGACGCTGAACTCGTCAAAATCGTGCGTACAAATCACTTAACGCACGATAGCGGTGCTACAACTATTCCTTTTACAAGCAATGCTTGCAATCATTGCTTCGACATTAGTTGTTCGCTGAATGAATATAATTCAAAAATGTTTAGTTTTTGCTTTTAAATTCTGTTTTTTAATTTTTGCTTGACTGAACCTAAATAACAACTGTTTATCCCAACTTGGCTCATAGTACTGAAATTGCTAGTTTTATATGAGAGTAAACTATATGTGCGGAGTTGCTGTAATAGTGAAAATCACCAAAGATTCAGGCAATGTTTTGCGTTACCAATACGGCCATTTGTGGTTTTAGCCTAATTAATGCAAATAATACACATACACGCATATACGTACAGTTTTCGAAACACCTCTGTGCGCCTTCATCAAATGGCATGCTGAATCGGACTACGTGTGCTCAAGGTTTAATGCAGAAGTAAAGTTAAGGAAAGTCTTTTACCATCCTCTTTTGTCATTAGCAATTGGCAATCGCTTGTTCGGTGTACCTTCCCGACATAATGCATCATTTACAACAAGTTGCGTGCGCATGGTCCTTATTGTGTCACGCGTTGAAATGGGCTAGCTACTATGTCATGCATACAGTCTAGCTCGGCTATTAAAATTTTGAATAGCCTAGCTAGGCTATGCATTTGTCATCGAGTGACGAGCCGGACTATGTTTTTGTCACGAGGCATTCAGCTGAGCACTATAACTTAAGGCAGAAACTATTTAGTCCGTGAACATTACGTTTTACTATACGTATCAAAACAATACCCAAAAGCGGCATACAGCTTAAAACGTCAATTCTATACATTAAAACAATACGTAACTGAACGAAGTACGTTA